>BMAW01118933.1:96322-110296 GCA_019974015.1 Nephila pilipes
ATATATATATATATATATATATATATATATATATATAGGACTGAGAATTTCTGGTCTTTTCGATGAATTATTCTTGCATGTTATCTGATAAATAGTTAAAGAGTAATGAAATAGTAATGAATAGTTCACAATAATATCAGTTCAATAATGAATAATACAAAGTACCGGAAAGAGATGTTGCAAATGGTCCGAAAATTGTCCCAAATTATTGTGACTTGCTAATAATATAAATTATATGATGTACAATACATTACATAAACTATAATATATAAATAAATTTTACAAGGAATAAATTATATAAGAAACATAATAATAAATATGAATGGTAATAAATCCGCTCAGTAAACATTACTCAAAAAATGTTCATACATAATTACCGTTACCACAACTTTGCATGTCACCCAAGAGGTGTGATGTATAAACATATTACCCTTTCTTTGTATAGGAAAGGCAGATTCTCCAAAACATAAATATTTTAGAAATCATGAAATTATTAACTTACACAAATGAAATCATAATTGTAAATTACATTTTGTGCAATATTTTAATTCCCCCACATAATTTATTTTGTTTGTACAAAATCACTAACACATAAGCTTTTTGAACACATCACAATTATTGAAATGTAGCACAAACTATTTTTTGATGAAAATAGAGTTTAAACTGAAAGATAAGAACTATAAGGGGCAAAAAGATTTACATGTTCTATAGATGCAACACTGGCAGATAACATGGTTTTAAAGAAAATGGTTAACGATGATTTTAAAATCAAGACTAGATTTGTTTAATTTAAAATTAAGAGGTAGTAAGTGAGAAAAGTAACTCTTAGAACTAACATTCACTGAGCAATAAAAAAATTTATCAAAAAAAAAAAAAAAAAAAAAACACAATACAAGGAAAAAAATAAAAACTTAGCAAAATTACCTATAACAAGAAATAAAAAAAAAACTGATACTCTTGTTCTAGGGCTTATTTACTCCAGGTTTTATTTCCTTAAAGAAAGATATCGACAAATAAAATATACAAGGGGTGCTGAAGTGAAAAGGTACGAAGCGTCGTAACAACGTAACCGTTAACATATTTGCCTATGCCGCTATGGGAGAACATAGCCAGACATCTAGGGATGCGAATGGAGTCTCCGGCATTGATCGGAGCATACACGGGCACCCGCATGAGCAGGAGAGAGCTGAAGCTCTTATAAAAAGCGCCGTCCAATTGACGTGACATTGCATGTGAGGACATGATGGCGTTCACATTGCAAAATTCGACGATTGAGGAGCAGCGAGGCGTTATCCGATTTCTGACAGCAGAAGGTGTTAAACCGGCCGCTATTCATCGCCGAATGGTGACCGTATACGGGAAGACTGTGTGTCCGACAAGTGAGTGAGAAAATGGAGTGCCCGATTTCTTGCATGCAGTGAGAATTTAGTTGATGACCCGAGACCAGGCCAGGCAAACACAGTCATCACAACCGATCTTATTGACAAGATGGACGACCTAGTGAGAAGTGATCGGCGTGTCACATTGCGAATGTTGACGGTGAAGGTGGTTTTCAGCGTTGGAACAGTCTGGATAATTATTCATGTCAGGTAACGTTATCGGAAGGTGTGTGTGCAATGGGTTCTGAAGCAGCTCACCGACCACCAAAAAGAACTGCGTATGGGGCTAGCATTTCAACATCTGTTTCGGAATCATGAAGGCCCCACTTTCCTGGAGCGAATCGTCACAGGTGATGAGAGCTGGTGCCATCACTACGAGTCAGAGACAAAGCGGGACAGAATACAGTAAATTCATGCATCGTCATCTCCCCCTAAAAAGTTCAAAGCCGCGGCGTGAGCAGACAAGATGTTGCTCACCGTCTTTTTCAACGTCCAAGTTCCGCTACTTGTTGAATTCCTCGAGCACAGAAGAACCAATAACTCCGATGTGTACATTGAGACATTTCGAAGTCTATGCAGGTCCATCAAGAACAAAAGACTGGGGCTGCTCATGGAGGGTATGTCTCCAGCAGCCTCACGTCTCCTGGGTCACACATGTGGAACTGGCCAAGTTTAAGTGGAAGCAGCTTGAGCATCCTCCCTTCAGCCCAGACATGTTGCCCTGCTATTTCGATGTATTTGATCCCCTGAAAAGTAACACGAGGGCTATTGACGATGCACCTCGTAATTTTGAGCCTCGGTCAAGTGACGAGGACAACATCTGAGCTGGCATCTCCCTCTCTAAACTTCAACACCACGCCATTGGGAGGACTTTCAGCCTCGATATATTTAACATGCATCTGGCCACACGGCGGGTCTTAAGTGGAAACACAGGCTCGAATCTACGACTTAACGAAAACCGTCGGCCGCGAGTCCGATGCCTTATCCGATGCAAAATTCAACCGATGTTAACTCTTGACACCACAAATATAAAAGGCAATGTGAAAAGGGATGCGGGATCCATCGAACCAGGTTTATGTCCGAATTCCTTTCTTTTCTTGGCATGATCGTAACTACCTTGGTGATGAATCACTCATGCATAACATCATTGGATGATCATTTAAACAGCGTCTTCCTTTATTGGAATTCAGTTTCTTTTAGAAAGATTTCCTTAGAATTCCATTCTTTTGGAAAAACTGGATGCTTGTCTTTTTGTCTTCAGGCAATTGTCAAATTGCGTAGTTCATCTTAGCATTTTGAAAAACGGTTAATTTTTCAAAAAACAATTCAAAAAACAAAAAAAAATTAAAAAAAAGTGTTATACGGTTACTATTAACGCCATATATTCACGTCAACATTTAGGCTTAGCGATCACTACGCCAACTGAGCTTGGCAGTTTTTGTCTGGTACCCAGCTATCGGAAAAGTACATTATTTTTACTTAGATAAAATGTAAAGTCTTAAATGCAGTTTTCCTCGTATTCTTCTTTTCTCTTTACCTATCTTTTTATTACAATAAATTTTCTTAAATTAATATAACACCACGGATCTTAACCATCGTGATACCTATTAATAGAACACTTTACTCTTTCTATTTTCGGGGGTCTTGGTAGCCTAGTGGTCAGGCTGACAAATTCGTGATCAGCATTGTTTCCAACGCGTCATGGGTTAGAGTCTGATGCCACTAAAGACCCGCCGTGTAGCGGGGGATGATGCGCGTTAAATCTATCGAGCTCAATGTCCTCCCATTGGCGGGGTGTAGAAGTTTGGAAAGGTGTCGCCAACTAAAGTGTCGTCCTCGTAAAAAATACCGAGACTCAAAATTACGAGATTCGTCGCCAATTGCCCTCGTGTTGCTTCTAAGCGCGACGTTAATAAACAACCAATCCTTCTCTATATTCATATATACAATTCATATTCTTATTTAATTTGCGAATTCTAAATGTGCTTTAAAAACAGGCTTTTATTCAAGCCTATTTCCACCTTATTCCATAAATTTTATTCTACATAGTAGGCTTGATTTAATCCTAAAAATCCAGTCCACCTGTAGTTGCATCTTTTCTTGTATTTCGGTTGTACATTATCTTTTCTGACCTCCAGCCCACTCTATCGAAAATACTCTGATCTCATTATCTCTGTTTCAAGGATATCATGAACTTTTTCATCCGTTCTAGATATATTTATGGTTCTTGCTAAAGATGATCTACCTCTCAAACTCATAATAGCAAAAGATTTCTTTCTGATTAGATTAGATATAAATAAAGGAACCATTTCTCTTTCGAAGTCAAACAGATACGCATTTTCTTTACTGATAATGGTGAAAAATACAACATTTTTTATTTAGAACTAATCTTTCTTTTGTCTGTTATCTCAACTTTGTACAGCAGCTGTAAAGTCTGAAAGATTTCCTCTAGCATGAAACGTGCTTTTATCGGCGAAGAATTTTTTTATATATGTTTTACACTCATTTTTGTGACTCATTTGAATTTTTTACCTTTAGTTTTAACATTTCATGAGCACAACTCGGAAAATAATGATCAAACAAATTACCTGTGAAAAGGCTTAAGAAACTGGAAATAAAAAAAGATCAGAAACATTTTTATAGAACCTAGAAACAATATGTAAGTACCTATGCAACTAAAATAAATGAATGATATTTTTATGTAAATGGTGTTATAAACCAAAAGTAAAGTAAGAACTCATTAAATTATTAATTTTCTTCAATAGAGCAACAAATTTGAGTATTCACACATTTTGATGCTCGGATATGGACAATCAATAAGAAAGAAGCGTAATTAAATATGTTTTTTTTAAATCTCCAAAATTACAAAATTAATAAAAGATAACGCAAAAAAAAAAAAAAAAAACCCCGTTAAAATCAAAATGTAAATAAACATGCATCCGAAAGAATTCAAATAAATCTGAAAAATAAAACTGCAGGAAAAAGGCCTTAATAAATATGAATTTTAATGTGAAAATCCTAATCAGGATTTATGTGCCATCATCAATATATACAAGTATACTATGCGATATTTAAAAGAATTTCATGAGAGTCATATTAAAATCAGAACCACATGTTCACATGCAAGGTTCTTTAGATGATATTTCTGTAAATATTCAACATTAAATAATAATAATTATTAATAGAATTTTTCCCTTTTTGATGCTCGTATGATGAAACATAAATGTCATCAATCAATAGCAGATTTTAATAATAAGAAGAACAGCCGCAAAAGATGAATATAAAATATTACTATTTTTCTTCTTCATGGGTGCAGAATTATATGTGTGTGTGTGTGTGTGTGTGTGTGTGTGTGGTGTGTTTAATATTCCGGGTTCCAAAATGAGGAGCGCTTTAGTTAAAGATGAAGCAATTTATTTACAACGATCACTAGGCAGACAATCAAATACATTCAATTATGATTAACGAAAATAATATTTTAACACAAATAAGCTGCAGTTCATTTAGATAGACAGTTTCGTTGTGACTAGGTTGTGCTCTGTGCACTTATGCGTAAAAGTCTGCGATGATAGTTTTATTTCCTAATGCGAGACATGAGGCACGCTCTGTGCCCCTAAGCTCTGCCAGGGAGTCAGCCCGTGCAGACTGTTTCCTCTCGCCTAACGAAATGTCGCTCCGCAGCTAGCAGTGCTCTCTGGAGGTGAGGCGGATCCCATTCTACATCCCCGTTCTGGACAATGTGCTGCGTTGCGGATTTACAGCCGGCTGTCCTGACCTCCTGTCATCCTCGACAGAGATCTGGATATACATGAAAAATAAACAAAATGAGTACAAAGAAAATTATACAAAAAGGTAGTTTGCAGGTAATGCTTAGAAATCCACTACCCACGGCTTCCTCTGATCAATGGCAGTAGTCGTTCGCTGTGGTCCCTCTTAATTTCCAATCTTTTCCACCTCGTATCTGTTATAGAAATGTACAGTCTTTATTTTATATGGTCCGTAAAATTTCGATCTGAACTTGAGGCTCCCCCCGAACTGTGTCCTCTGAATAGTGACAATATCACTAAATTGATAATTCGTCGATTTCTTGTAGTAAGTCCTCTTGTTTTTCATTTGTAAATCATTTCTGTTTTATTTAGTCGGTAATTATTTACCATGCGAACTTATATCCGAACGTAGTTTGGAGTTTATAATGTGTGTTGAATCAAATAAACAATATTTTCTTTCTAATAATGATCCAATCTGTAACGAAAATAAGGCAAAACCATCCGTTTTATTCTAAATTTATTGATGTTTTACCTCCGCTTCTCTTTTGAAACACCACAAATGATTTCCAATGAACCCGTTTTGGCCCTTTTTCTTTTCATTTCCTTCTTTTAAACCTTCCAAAAGCATAGAATAAATTGAAAGTGGGATTGTAGTATAATACCATCCATTCGCAATCGATTACTTAGAGCTGCTTTGCTCCTTAGAATGTTGATGACTTTAGTAAAAAGAAATTAAAGTGCGCAACATCAATTTTTCAGTTTCATCAAAACATGAAGCCAATATTAGTTCATCAATTGAACATTCACTTGGGAAGAAAGACTTTTCCAAATCAGTACACTGTGCACCACTTTCTTCCACACACTCAATTTTTTAATCATCTACAAAAATGTCAGCATGCTTTAATTTATTTTGTGGAATATCTGTTAAAAATTAGTTACGATTCCTAACACTAAATTTTATCTTCCCTCATTCTTATATTTATTTTGTATCATATTGACATGCTAACTGGATTAATTAATTCCAGGGGTGTTTTTAAACCTTTGTGGACAATTTTTTGCAGAATCAGACTTATTGCAAGTAAAACACTTAATTTCGCGATTCTTTGGGGAATATTTTTCACGGCTATTTGTTGAAAAAAATTTCCATTTCAATTCTTTGGCTTTGGTTATCCTCCTCAGACCAAAGATCAACTTTGAACCATAAATTTTAGAATAATTTGTATCAATCGGTTCTAAATACATGAAAGAGTACTGAAAAAAATATTAAAAAAATTACTTTAATTTTTAATTTTGAGAAATTAAGTATCTTCTGGAGGAGACATCGAGACAAAGTGACATCATAATGTTAATTTAAAATATTTCTTTAATCTTAATTAAATGAGTAATTTATAATAATTAGCATAACAAGCATAATGTAAAAATTGAATCATAAAACATTCCTGTCCGAACTGTTTGCAGAAGAGTCCTAATTTCCAAAATTTATCATTCGTTTTTCTCTCTCTCTTTATCTTATACTATTAAATAATTTCTCAATTTTAAGTTGTTTCTTATTGAAAACTCTGATTTCCAAGAAATGTTGTCTGCGAGTACGGGAGTTATAGCTTTTTCTGCCCAATACATTTGAATTATGTGAAGTTTGCAATTAGATATAATTACAGTGATCACTAATTATATGTTTCATTTCATTTTCTGACAGATACAGATTCTTTCCTGTATTCTTTAAATATCCTCGTTTGGTGAATTCAGTTAACAATTAAAGAATATCATTCCGAGCTGAAATAAATTCCATAATTACAGTTTCAAATCGGGTGATTTGGATAGCCATTGACCCAATGTCTCCTACAGGCGACACTGAAATAACAGCGTTCTAAATCAGAAGTGAGAAGATTTGAGTAAGAAATTAATAATGTTATATATAAACAGCAAGTTCTAGGAATTCAACAGTGTGTTTAATAATTTTTTTACTACACAAATAATAAAAATTATGAACACTTAAAGATGCGTAAGTGTATAATTTTCTTTCTCTCGGAAAACACCATTTTCATTTTACCATAAATAAGCTACGAATGCAAAATGTTCACTAAAAATCTTTTTTTTTCCCTTCAGAACTATCAACTATTAACAAGAAAATTAATGATTTCTGGGTACCAATGACGCCTTTTATTTAACTTGGTGGCATTTTTTGAAAATGTTGTTTAGTGTCTCCTACAGAAGACATTGGGACTCAGGAGGTTATTCAAACGTTTGTTTTCGAGCCCTGTTGGTATTTTAAAATCAAAAAGAATCTCGCGGAGGAATTTGCCTTTAATTGCAAAGAAAATATCACATTCCCGACCCAAATCAAGAGGTTTTAGCCGTTTTGTACTTATCAAACATAAATTTTTGCTGAGATTTCGTGATCCAAAGATTAAAGAGTTTATCCGATACTATTAATTTGTATGATTCCGAAATTTTTCTTAATTTACAATGATTTAAAGAGATGCCATCAATAGCAAAGGAAAGTTTAAGAAATTACTTTGGCGAAGGATTTGGCAATTTGGCAAGAAACTTGGGACTTTAAAGCGACAAATCGAAGATTTCAGAAATTGTTGGAATCCAAACGAAAACTCGATTGGGAAGAAAGTTACGGGCTTTTTCTGAATTTTTCCGTGTGACGTCATACCTGCCGGAACATGCACAAATACGCCGAAAGCCTCAGTCCATCTGTCTTTGGAATCTCTGCAGAGGAAATCAATCGGAAAATCAACTGGAAGCTGTCGGAACTAGAAAGTGGAGTGTGTCGGGTGAATTTGTGGAGAAGTAGCGAGTATCTCAGGGAATTGTTGGAGCCTGCCCCGAAATTACAGAGTATTACTGTGGAGATTTGTCTGTTGTGAGGACTACACTGGTGTGCAAAACATAAGCAACAATGTAAATTTTGAGCAGATAGTCAAGAAATTGTAGAAAAGGGGTTATTAAGACCAGAACAATGAACACGCAATTCAGTAGAAAGGTGATGCGTACACAAATGTCAGGAACAAAACGTCTTAGGCGACGTGAGTGTACGAAAAAGGAGTGCGGTCAGTGTGTGACGGGTCTATCCGCGACCTTGTCACTAACAGTCCTCTTGGGGAATTTGCACTCCTCAAGAATTATTTGTATCAGAGGGCTTCCTCCAAAGAAGAGAACGGAAACATGCAAATTAAGACTGATATGTGTATATATAGTGTAAGCTTTCAAGAGAGACAGAGGGGAATTGAGCGGGCAGAAAAAGGGGATTGAGAGGGGATGAGATAGGATAGATTTTTCTATTTGAATTGTTCTGTAGATTTGCAGCTGAGCTGTCAATAAAGTAAATTGTTTTAGAAATGTCGACCTTTCCTTCCAATCCTTCCTACCCGTCCGACCATTTGTCATTACAAGTGTTAGTAGCTCAAGACTACCATAAAAGGAAGAACGGAGGCGCAATTAAAGACATTCACTGCAAATGCAAGTGAGTTCTTTCTTGAAATAGGGCTAGAAGAAATCACCCGGACGAATTCACACGTGGAAGAATGATCGGAAAGCTGGAGGAAGGGCGTAGTTTAACCAATGTAGCTGATGAGTTCGAAATCAACAAAAGTGTGGTTTCGCGCGCTTGGGAGGCCTTCCAAACCATAGGTATAGCTGTTAGAAAGGTTAGTGGTGGCCGCTCCAGGAAAACAACTGCAGTGGATGACTGATATATCTTATCCTGCAGGCGAAAAGAGTCCGATACCATTCAGCAAGCGCCATTGCTCAGCAACAGTGTACAGCAATAGGTGAAAAGTGTCGTGGTTTACTGTGGTCAGACGCCTTCACAAAGATGGCCTATTCACCCACCTTCCTGAATGTTGCATCCCTTTGAAAGTTGGCCATCGGCGGCACTGTTTAGAGTGATGTAAGGAGCCAAAAACTGAACTTCACATCAATGGAGTCGTGTCCTCTTTACGGATGAGAGTTGTTTCAGTGCCATAAGTGATTCTCAACGCCAGTTGATTTGCAGAGAGATAGGGACACGGTTTCTTCCCAGTAACATCACGGAAAGAGACTGTTATAGTGGTCCTGGAGTTGTCGTCTGGGGAGGCATTATGTTGAACTGGAGGACTGAGCTCCACGTTTTCGACAGAGATTCTGTAACCGGAGATCGCTATTGTAAGGAGGGGATCCTTCTTCATGTGTGTCTGTTCCGAGGTGCTATCGGACCAGGTTTCGTTTTTATGGATGACAATGCACGGCCACATCGGACTGCTAATGTTCAGCAGCCATTGGGAAGTGAAAATATCACTCGAATGGATTGATCTGCGTTCTGCCCTGATTTAAATCCATAGATCATGAGTGGAATGCTTTGGCGAGATACCTTGAAGAACGATTACATTATCCGGGGAACACACAACAATTGAGTTTTAATTTAGTTTTATTAACGTCGCACTAGAAACAACACGAGGGCTATTGGCAACGGACCTCGTAATTTTTAACCTCGGTTAAGTGACAAGGACGACATCTGAGCTGGAATCCCCTCTCCTACCTTCCACACCACGCCAACGGGAGGACTTTGGGCCTCAACAGATTTAACGTACATCAGCCCCCGCTACACCGCGGGTCTTCAGTGGCCAAGGCTTGAACCCGCGACTCACCAAAACCCACCGGCCTCGAGTCTGAAACCACGACCACTAGGCTACCGCGGCCACACCCAAAAACTGAATCAGATGCTGATTGAGGAATGGGCACTCTTACCTCAAGAACTGTTGGACAATCTGGGACTGAGTATGAAGAGACGGTGCGAAGAAACCATTGAAGTAAGGAGAGGGCATATCACATACTAACAAACATCTGCTTATTGTTCTTTCTTTTAAACAGACAATCATGTGTATCTATGCTATGAGTTCAATAAAGTCTCTTTATTTGTTTGATTCCATATTATATGCATTGAATTCATTTTTGCTCATCTATGTTTTCATTATCGTTTAAGTACAAAACTCAGTCTCTCATTTCTGAATTTCATGTCTCTCAGATGATTTCTCATGGAGTTATGGAAAAAAAAGACACCTGTTGCTTAAGTTTGGCACACCAGTGTATTTAAAGATGACAATAATATCATCCGTGTATGAACTCGAATTACAGAGCATATAGATTCTTCCCATTTTCTGTCACCAATCTTACGGCCTAACAATTGTATCTTTACGCAAAGTCTTGTAAAGCACTTTCACACCGAGAACTATCATGCTGGAACGCAGTTGCTTCTGTGCATATTTCGTTAAAAATATTGAATACTAGGTAGAAGGAGAAATGTCAGGAAAATATGGAATGCTTGTGTTAAGTGCCGGTGATTTAAAAGTAAATCTCAAATGACTAATCCACTCTCATTTCCTGCTAATTGAGTAGAAGATGCATCTGTATTTGTAGAATAGGTGTAAATTTGGCTGTCCCCTTGTACATAAAACGGGGTTGTAAAGTTTGTATTGTCCTTTACAGAACAGTACATCTTGAATTAGTTTCTTTGCTCTCTACTGATACCTCATTATCTTTTCGTCCGAAATTTGAAAAGAGGTAGATAGAGAAATAGATTATCTCTTAACTTCAGGTTTAATTGAACCTTCTGAAAGTTGAATATGGTCACCTTGTTGTATGTGCACCAAAGAAGGCCGACGCGATAAGATTATGTGTAAATTTTCGTTAGTTGAATTCTCAAACAGAACCCGAGATACTTTTTCTACGCCGAACTCCACTGATTTATCGTGTAGCAAGCTCTCCAAAATCATAACCTTGCTCGATCTTTTGAAAGAATACTGGCAAATCAGAATGAGCTCTGAATCAAAACAGCTAACTTCATTCGTCACTCTTAGAGGAAAATACACTTTTATAGTTATGCCTTTCGGTCTGAAGAACGCAACCACTACATTCCAAAGTACCTTAAATCAACTTTTAATCCCTCATAGAGCTTATGCCAAAGCGTACATCGATAACATCGTAATATTTTCTAGTAGCTGGAAAGATTATTTAAGACATCTTGAAGCTGTTTTATGTAGCTTAAATGAAGTAAACTTTACTATCAAACTTCAAAAGGGCAGTTTTCATGAACCTCAAGTGAAACTTCTTGTATATGTTGTAGGTTCTAGCAACCACTCACCTGATCCTGAAGAAGTACTTACAATTAAGAATCTTTTACCAGGCAAAACTAAGTAAGATGTAAGAAGTCTCCTAAGTCTTTTGTCATATTATCAATCCTATGTGCCGAAATAGCGCTTCGTTTGATAGAGCTTACAGGAAACAAAGCTCTTTGTGACATCAACTGGACTAAGAAGCATGCAGACTCTTTTCGGAAAGTCAAGAAAGCTTTTTGTGAAGCTTCCAATTATATTCCACCAAATTTCCCCAAGCCCCATTTACTATCTTACTTATTATGCTTCTACATACACTGGTGTACAAAAATTAAGGACAAGATGGTTTTTTTTTTTTTTTTTTTTTTTTTTTTTTTCAATATAACGTTGTGCAAAATGCGTACCAAATCAGCACAAATACCATATGATCCCCAAAACGTAAGAATATGAGTAATGTAAGCAAAACTTACCAGAAAGAAATCAAAAGGATAAAAATGAACTTTACTGAAAAAGTAGCATATAACACAATACGACTGAAGGCTGAAACATCCATTTGACAGGTGTCCAGCAAGAAACATCCAGTCTGTAGTAGGGAATATAATCTTCCCTGACTACTATGCCGGTTTCACCTCATGCGGTCATGTTCAGTATGAGGTTTTTAATGAGTTGTTGAAGTATTGCATCCCATTCTTTTTGTGCCTCCTCCGGAATCGTTACTGAAGGTGTTACAAGCTGTCAAGCGTCTCCCTAGAAAGTACCATACATGCTTGATGGGTTTTAGATCCCAAGATCTTGCCGGCCAATCCACGCATTCAATATCCTTGTCCAACAGCTCTTCGATAGCTACTGCGTGATGAGCTGGACATTTCCGTCCATGAAAAGAAACTACGGGCCCATAGCGCCTCTAAAAAGACGCACATACGGAAGGAGAATCTCATTACAATAGTGGGCCCCGGTGAATGAAACTCCTTCGAAGATGTGAAAGTTGATGTGGCAACCAAGTATGATGCCTCCTCTAAACCTGTCTCTTTCGATGATGTTGGAGGGGTTATTGAAGGTTTTCTGCTCTCTCTCCAGATGTGTATGTGTCCAAAATCGCTACTCAGATTAAATTTTTTCTCATCCGTAAAGAGTACTCAACCTCATTGATTATTTGTCCAATTTGGATGTTCCCGGCACCACAGAAAACGCCTTCTGCGGTGAGCAGGCATTAAAGGTACACACCGAACAGATCGTCGTGCAAACAGACCACTACTGCGCAACCTCCTGGCCAAGATAATACGTGATATCAGTCGTACAATTGCCTGTGCCTAGAGATTTCTCTCACAATCTACCTTCTGTTTCTTCTAATTTGCACGGAAATATACTGGTCGTCCGCTGGCATGGTTGCTCGAGGACGACCCCTGTTGAACCAGCGGACAGCTGTTCTAGTAGTTTGAGATTCTGAAAGTCGTGAAACGATGCTGTGAGCAATCCCGAACTTAGCATTCCAGTCCTCTCTGCCTCTTTATTCCGCTGATATGCTAATTTTTCAACTTCGTCCTCAATTTTTGCACACCAGTATATGCAGTAGGCGCCTGTCTCGGTCAAAAGTTGATGATAACGGAATTGAAAAACCGATTGCTTTCGCAAGTAAAAAGTTATCGAAGTCCCAAGGAAAATATGCTACTATAGAAAAAGAAACGTAAGCCATTATTTTTGCTCTGAGAAAGTTTGTAACTTACATATACGGATCTCAAGATCAAATAATTAGTGACCACAATCCCTTAACGTACCTGAAACAATGTTTATCCTAAAGTGATCGTCTCTAGTTTTGGAAAGATTGAACGTCAGTGTAAGTGACCGTCGTAATAAGACTCTTTTAATGTAATGCGATGGTTAAGTTTTATGGTGCAAGAGCCTGGAGTAGCCATGCTGCGCCAAACAAAGTATAACTGTGATCTAGACGTTTGAATGAGTGATTGACCCTTTGAGGAGCTGTAAATAAAAAACATTAAATTTTAGCTAAAATTCATCTGATATGCATTAATAATGTTAAAAGGACACAATATCAAGTAGTAAAACTTATTTTTATTTATTTCCTGATTTTTAAGACCAGGTATACCAACGCCCCTGTAAGACATCGTATTTATACACTCACTGTTTCGTTTTCCTTCAAAGAAATAAGAAATACTTTCAAAAATATTATATAATTTTAGTCAATTTGGAAAATATTAGCATCACAAAACATTTTTGAAAAAAATTAGAACTTTATGATGTTGTATTTTCATTTCTAAGAGTAAACATTTGTACGAAAATATATCAATAAATTTAAGTATAGCTTTTTATACCTATATAATCTTCATAATTTAATGATAAAACCATATTATAAACTTAATAAACCAAATTTAGTTGAAATGCATTTACAGTTTTATTTAAAATAAGACATATTTTGTATAGCACAGACTATAAAGAAATTTTTTCATCACTTGTTTCTTCAAACAAAACAAGTTCTTCCCGTGTAGGCATTCTTCGTAAGATAGATTTTAGAAATATATATATTTAAAAAATTAATTAAAACTAGATTATAAAGCTATTTTAAATAAAATTAGAATTTTTCTGAAATAATTCTACACACTATTGTACGAAATACGCTACATAAAACTAAAATGCTATTGGATATAACACATCAATCAATAACCCCCGAGACTAACCCAGAGATGACGCTCGTAGTAAACCAGTAACCAGGTC
>BMAW01118933.1:115296-167157 GCA_019974015.1 Nephila pilipes
AAAGGTTAGTACTCTAGAAAGACCTGGTTACTGGTTTACTACGAGCGCCATCTCTGGGTTAGTCTCGGGAGTTATTGATTGATGTGTTAACAATTTTGTATTTCATATCCTCAACGCATTCCATAAAGAAAACTGTTTAGAGATTACAATCACCCAACCAAAATTTTCCAATTTGATTCCATACGAGTACAGTGAGGTATTTATTTGATTACGAGAAATAGCCCTGTATTAAATTATAGATTAATTTTATTAAATTCTGAATAATTTTAAAATTTTGTTTCATTACTACTATACACATTAGTAATGCAATAAGCTGTAATGTTGGCTGCCATTTTAAAAATAAACACAAGTTGGGAGTAAGATATTAATGTTATAGAATAATCTTAATTTTCTTTTTTTTTTTTTTTGAAATTGTGAATATTTGCAATGCAATAAATTTTAAAAAAGTTGATTTACATACCATTCTGAGGTAAGTTATCTTTTTTTTTTTTCGAATGTAACTTCATGATATGTTGGCATCTATGTCCAATAGACTTTGATGGAAACCTTTTTGCGATAAAATTATTTGCCGAGTTAGATGGTTTGGATCATCAAACCATTTTCATATGTCTGTTTAAAACTAGAAACAACATTTTAAATTTCTTAATTTCCATTTTTTACTTTTTCTTTCTTCGTGCGCGTTTTTTGTATGATACTTAACACTATTTAAGTAATTACTTTGAATACAGTTTCATCTGTGCTTTATTATTTATATATATGTGTGTGTGTAAACTGAGATATCGTTTATAATGTCGCACTTAGAAGAAATGTGAGGATTATTAACAATGGCTCTCGCAATTTTGAAACACAGGTAAGTGACGAGGATGACGCCTGCGTGGCTCCTCCTCCTAACTTCCACACACTCCAACGCAATTAGACTTAGGATCCCAACAGATTGAATATGCATCATCCTACATTTTCATGCATGTAATTATACCTAAATTTGAAGCAAATAAATACAAGAAACGTATATTATATATCTGATTAAGAGTGATATTCTATTCCCTAGTATTCTTATATTTTTCAAAGAGGCAGAATTCCGATTCGCGTAGCTTTACGAATTTCTATTAGGTACAATAATTCGGGGCATCCAGTATGCAACTCATATTTAAATTTAAATAACAGATCAGATTATTTTAACATTTTATTTCAAATGTAATGGTGTAGGTAACATATAATGCAAAATTTTCGAATGAAAGAAAGGATACTGAAACAAATGATTTATTCAGTTTTGTACAGATAAGGATGGAAGTTGTTTCATGGAATGTACCAAAAAGAAGCATTTCAGCTTCAGCTGAAACACGAACAATGAGGTTATATGGTAACAAAATAATGGATTAATATTGTGTGTGCTCTCGTCAAAAGCGAGCACAGGTAATGTATCACAATTATAAATTTAAAAAAAAAGAGTTTCAATTATTAAAAAAACATTTGCAATGTTTGTCATTGCATAAGACATTAGATTTCAGTCCTACAATTGGAAAATTTTACATTTCAGCACATAAACAAAATACTGAAATGACACTAATAAACATTTGGCAAATCAATAAAAAGAATGGTTAAAAAATAAAGATTCATATCATATACATAAATATATATTTATAAAGAATGCATTCACATAAGATAAAAAGCTTACAACCATTCATGATATAACATTTTTAAAACTAATATTCATGCTAAGTATGATGGACTAAAATATTAAGAAGCTGTTCTAACATGCCATGAAATTAAATAAAAATTCATTTATCAGGATATCAATTCATAAGTTTCCACATATTGCACACTAAATCAAAACTTCTGAATATCACTAAACTTTTAGAGCCAATATGTTTTTTCTTTACAAATTGTAACAGAAAAACTATGATAAATATTTGCACCATATTCCTTGATTTATCATTACTTTAATGAATTGTTATTATATAGATTATAAATTACATTACAAAAGAAGTATTTACAAAATTCAGAGAAAAGTTTAATTTCTTGAACCTTTATAACAAAATATATCTAAATACAATTTTTTTAAACAAATATTTGACTAACAGAAATCAACAAGGAGGACAAACATATAATTCATATTAAAACAGACTATTAAGAAATTTATTTTATGTTAAACATCTGTGATTTTATTATGTGTTTCAGATGTACTAAAAACATAGATATAATATGAAAATTGTACATACAGGAAAATTCAGGAATCATTTAATTCAAAAACGTAATATCAACATGGCTTATATAATGTAAACAAAAAAAAAACACATATTACACAAAAATTACCAAAAAAACGCTTGTTTATTACATAGTCAAAATGGAATTAATTACTCAGTTTTCTTTTAGATTTTAGATAAAATTTATAAAACAAAATGTTTCTATGATTATTTTAATAAATTATAAACAATATGTAACGTGGACCAATTCTACGTGGTACAATATAATAATAAATAATAATTAATATAATAATAAATGATAATTAAAACTCAAATTTTATTTTCAATTTTCTTTCAATTCTCAAACTTTTTCTTTGTTTATAATTATTGCCTTAATTTAACTTGAAAAGGTGTATGGTGCACGCCTTTTATAATTTAATTTTTTGGGAAAAAAAAAAGAATAATTAAAAAAATCCATCATTTTATAAATTCATTTCTTACATTCATTGTATTAAGTATCAATCAGTTATCAATTTTGATCAATGTGTAAAAACTGATGTGATTGAAATATAAAAATACTCCAATATATACTAAGAACTTGAAAAAAATGCATCATACAAAAAATGCTCCCTGACTACGAAATTCATGAGCACAACTTTGTTTTGGGTTGACACAAACACACAAAACCATTTAAAAAAAAACACCCATTTTCTACAAAAATGAGAAACTCAAAATGCACTATTAAACTGTTTGGCCCTTCTGTCATACCTGTTACGAAAATAGAATTTCATTTAGTATCCCTTTTATAACTAACTCCTCTTATATGTTTGAAAATAAATGGATACCGGTGAACAATTAAGAGAGTTAGAAAACTACTTCACTTAAGTCAGAGAAATGTAATGCAATACACAACTTTGCATTGTATCCTGTGTTTTTGATTTCACATATGAAGCAGTAAATGATTAAAAACTGATAAATGAAATTCATAAAAAAAAAAAAAAAAATTTAAAGAAACATAAGCACTCTAAAAGACAAATGCAATAAAAATGTATGTACCATCAGCAGCAAATTTAAATATCTTTTACAAATATTTTGTTTTTCTATTCAAAACATTTACAAATACTTTGAAACTAAAGAAGTTACTTTAATTATTTCTTTCACAAACATTTTCAAAAATTATTTTTCTTTTCTTAAGAGGCAGCAATACAAATCATTTTAAACATTAGAGAAATGATTACATCAAAAAATATATAGATGGCACTACTAATATCACATTAAAATATATCTGATACAATGCAACATTTCCCTAAGGAAATTAATAAATTTTATTGTTATAAACTTTTGACTTGCCCTAAAAAATTATATGAAATAAATCAGAATTATTTAAATTACAACTGAAGCCTGGGGAAATTACATATATTTATATGAATTCAAGCTCATAGTTCCTGTGCAGAAAAATTTGATCATATTTGAAAATCTAGCATGAATTCAGACAAACTGTACTTTTCATATTAAGCCAAATAATAATAAAAAAAAATAGACTCAGTTGAATTAATTTAAATCTAACCCTAAGCTTCAGATTTTTCTGTCTAATTAAAACGGATAAAAAAATACTTTATGTTAGCATAAATCAAATACTTTAGAAAATGTCACATAATGCATTAATTTAAGGAAATTAACATAATAGAATTAAGTAAAAGCCAAGATAAGCCATATATCCTTCAGTAAGTAAATAGATTTTCATAAATAGATCAACAATTCAAAAATATTTGGCACAACATATTTTTGGTCTGACTCATTTGTGAAATTCTGCTTCTCATAGGATATAAATGAAGAAACATTTATAAATATTCTTGGATGAATTTGACACAATAACTATATTTTAATTTCCTCAAATTTATGATGTATATAATTTTGTAGATTAGAGAAAATATAAATCAGGAACATCAACCTGTTCATCATTTTAGACAACATTACATAACTTTTCTAACAATTCAGCACTTTTAAAAATGCATAAATTTATAAAAGATAATGAAAATTAAAGTTTAGTTTCAGATTTTTCCTTTACTTAATAATTATTGTTCAACTAGAAATTTAATTCTTTGATAATTCATATTATGCTACAATATATATTTATTTCATAAATGAATATAATCATGAAACTTGATAAATTATTTTAAAGCAAAGATTTTATTATTGAAGCAAATCATTCACACGTTTCTCCGATTTTACTAGTTCATAATATTTGAAGTACTTCTATATTAAAATAAGATAAGAATCACAGTAAGTAGAAAGAGTTGGCAAATGAATCAAGTCCTCTAAGATGAAAATGATATATATAAGCTGATGATAAAAATTTGTCAAAAATTGTTAACTCTTTAATCTATTGAAAGCATATTGCAACTGAACATGAAAGATATAGAACAGCAACCAAAATACAACCATTTCTGCCTGCAACATAAATAAAATTAATTTTGAACACAAATTGCATTCTACTTTGATCCTATCAATAACAACAAAAATCAATAAAAACTTGATAACAAATGCATTATTTCAGAAATTATTTGCAACGTAAACGTTCATATATAAGCAATATAGGTAAAATTTTATTTATTTCAAACATTCAAATTAAAAATTATTCAATGAACGACACACTATGAATTCTATTTTTTCATTTGGTTGAAGTTTTTTCCATTTAAACAATACAAAAATTCTCCATGGGTTTATATTTTTATAGGGATTCACAGTGAGTAAATATTATCAAGCAGGTACAATATATGTTAGCCAGAATAACTGAAAGATTTAAATGCCAAGTAGTAAAATTTGAAGGTACATAGTTAAAAAACTTTCACATGATAAAACAGGGAATTCTGATAGTACTATGCTGAAAAAATACACATTATATTTAAATGATGTCAAGCAAGTATAATAATAAAATTCGATCCCTATATACCTTAAATGCTTAAGTTTCAAAAAACCTTGAGCAGAAATATGAAATAAACCAAAATCTTCATATAAAATATGGATCCCAAAATGCAGAAAACATGACAACTTTTTAATTAAAATTTCATTAATTAAATTAAATTAATAATAATAAATCATGACTAACATAATTTTTCTAGTTTGAAGAAAAAACTTTATAGAGAGAGAAAGAATAAGAGAGAGTGATTATAACGAATCTGATCTAATTTTCGCTTGTACAATATTAGTGGAAGTTTGGTCGACATCGACACAAATGGATAATAGACCAAAAGAAGATAATCAAATAAACAAACAATATAAAACTCCCCATTATTACAAAATTGTCAATTTATCAAAAATAAATAAATTTTGACACATTAACTTCTGAAGATAATATATATATATTGAAAAAAATGTGATGAATTCCAATAAATATGATAAAATACATGCAACAGTATTCTTCAAAAGTTGGCTAGTTGATAACTTTTTATTCTATATTAATCAAGATTAATGCAAAGGAATTTAATAATTACATTAAAACATTATCATATCTAAACAAATTAATACACTAAAATAGTTAAAAGATTGAAAAAGCCTTTAGTTGTTTTTAAATTTTCCCCCTCTTAAGTTTTTTCGTACAATTATTTTCTATGTAAATATTAGGTACAAGACAAAGTTTTCTAAATTTTTTCTCTTCAAAGGATGTATCGAGCATGATAAATTATATTTAGAACATAAGATTATGAAAATCTTTGTGTGTCACTTAGTGTTGAAAGTATACCCAATTAAAAAACAAAAGCAAATTATCATGCCACACAAGAAAAAACGTACTTACAGAAATAGTTTTGAAAAAAAATAATAAAATTCTTCACAATTTTGAGAGGAGAGTTTAAAAACAAGATTTAAGACAAATTAAGCATATTCATTAAATTATAAGATCTCGTTCAAAATAACATCTTTCTTTTTTCTTACTCTCTCATCAGGCTCCTACATAGAAAATAAACCCAACAAATTAGCAAACATTTAACTTATTTTAATTACATGGCTACAAGAAAAATTTTTTTAACCTTTACAGAATAATTCAATATTATATTCCCACATTAAAACCGATCTAAAAATTTTTTTGACTTGGTTAAAGCCATTTCCCCTCCCCAGAATATTTAAACATTTTCTGGCATCAAATGAAAATAAATTTAAAAAAAAAAAAAAAAAAAAAAAACATTTCCTTGTAGTGGAGTAAAATCTTATTGTAATTAAGATAACTCAGTATTAATCAGTTATTTTTATAAACAGAACAAAGTGTTTGATATCAATAAAACACTTGCTATCCTACATCCAAACAAAAACAAAATCTAAAACAATGACTCTCAAAAATGATGATATACACAACAGACAGTAAAAATATAATCGCCCAAAAGAACGTAAATCACAGAAAAGAATACAATTTGTCACCAATCAAAAACCAGTTTCATCTTCATGAATCCCAATTCTACCAATGCAGTTAGTCTTTAAATAATTATTCTGTATGATAAATATTCAATGTTTCACACCTTTGAAAGAACTGAAATGGCTACAAAGATGCAAAACAAATTAATAAGTTCAAAAAGAATGAATTATATAATAATTGTGTAGAAAAATTGTTGAAAATGTAACAAATTTATAAAGCTAAAATTACAAAGATTATTGAGGACATTCCTAAAATTTTATGTTTGTGAAACGCCTTAAGTATAAGAATTCTAAAATGATTTCAAATGTCAAGCAATACCACTGCTCTTGAATCATCATGTTAATTTTTTTTTCAGTTATTGTTAGAATACAGATATAATTTCTTTAAAAATATGAACTACATCAAGCTTTTGGGATACAGGCCTCCAATTTTAATACTTACAGAGATCTTTAAGCCCTAAGTAACTATAAACATAATGATCTTCACTTTGCATGAAAAGAGCAGATGATATAAAATGTTAGTCACATCACCACTAAAGTACAGCACACAAGATTTCAATAGATAACGACTGATTTTAATAATATTGAAATAAATAACTTTTATTTTAAATTATAAAATATCTCTTAATTTAAACATTTTTGCTAAATATTTGACTTATAAAATAGTTCAACAACTTTATTACACAGTACATTTAAATACAACAGTAGATTCGCCTCACAATAACAATATCTACTATTTATTGATCATATTATAATCATTACTTGTAACTTCAGTTTGTAGCTTTTGAAGATTTACATGAAGTTAAATTAAGTTCTTATTTAAGTAGACTCAAGAATGCTTGCTTTATAGCGATTTCTTTTCCTAAACAAAAATTTTTCACAATTTATATGAAGACAGTAATGTACTTAATATGAAGAATAAATAAATATAATATACAGTATATTTACAAAAGAATACCCCAAATTAGAAGAGTTACATTTAAAAACTGAAGAAGTTACTGCCTTTACAGACATATTAAATTAAAAATAACAGTTTAAAATTTACATTATATATGTTCAATGTAACCACCTCCAGAAACATGAATGATAACCAATGGTTCGTAAAGGTAGATTGGTCACAGAGCAGATAACGACCTTGCTCTAAATTAGTGGCCTTCGAGAAGCCCTGATTTAACTCCCTGCAATTTTTTTCTTTGGGACTCCTTAAAATATAAAGTGTTTTTTCTACCACTACCAGCAAATGCTGATGTACTGAAAAAAGTAGTAATTACACCCATTCAAATCATAACACTAAACATTTTGATAAAAGGTATGAGATTAGTTCATTTCCTACTGGATATCATTTACGTTTCTAGTGGTGGCCTCATTGAATATTTGTTATTTTATAAACTGTAAAGAGTTAATTTGAATTAATCTGTCGCAAAAAGGTGTAACTTTAATTTTGTAATAATAACTCTTCAAAGTTGGGATATTCTTTTGTAAACACATTGTGTAACAATGTACAACATGCTATATTAAAATCAATACTTAATAAAATATCAGGAAGGTAAAGCATCACCATTACATATTTTCATAATTGTTCCTATGAGTAGCAGAAATCCACTTATTTTTATTTTTTCAGTAAAAAATAACAGCAGTGTTATTCTCGTTTTATAAAAAAAAAAATTAACCCAGCACAAAAAGTAATTATGACGTGTGATGATGGCTATCATTGAAACAGCACAAATTATAACATGCATTACAACAATGTTCTTCTTATACTGAAAAATTTACAGGAAAAACAAATATGCAGAAAAATACATCCTTTTTGTCTGTTTCCAGCAGAATACTAAACCTTTTGATTTAATAAAACACTTTGTGTAATGATTAATTGTTTTAGTTTAAAAAAAATTAGCTTTACCCTTTGTGCAAAATTTCTGAAAGACCATACAACATGATGTAAAGAATCATGTAAAAAGTGTTCTATTTTCACATGAGATATAAAAGTTAAATGTACACATAATGATGGCAGTAACTCAACTTCAGACAGGTGAAGTCTGATTATTCATTTGCATATTTCTGAAATTAAATACAAATCTATTTCTTTCTGGTTCTTCAGATTCTGATGGGGTTTCCACTTCAGAAGGGGCTTCAGATGGTGCTTCAGAAGGTGGTTCTGATGGATATTCTGCCGTCATATATGAATTGTTAAGGATACTAGTAGTTTCAAAGTTTGGTGGAGGATTTCTTACAAAATTTCCTCCTTGCATATTTTCAATTGCTTTTCTCAGCTGAACAAAACAAAGTAATTATAGTTAGTAATTTCATAAAAAGAAACATAAATCACATGTATATAATTTTTATTCAACAAATTACAAGTTTTTAAAAATGCAGTGTTGCAGCATTGCCACATTCTTAAAAAAAAGTTACAATTCATTTTGATAAATAAATAAAATAATAATAAAAAAAACCCAAAATAATTAAGATATATTTAAATAAAGATTCTAGTAACATAGCACTTCGAATCAAAAGCAAATTTATTTCATAATTTTCATACATGTTGGCTGAAACACAATATTAAAAGCTTTCTTGCATATTTAATTATTTTAAATTATTCAATGGAGTCAGCCCATAACTCTAGTTTCAAGGATAAATATTGCAGATTCACATATTAACAGAATGTGTATTCAAAATGTTATTCTTTTTATTTTACATTTCATAAGCATATATTTTAAATAATAAGCCCATAAAAACTATTTTTGATTTGCATTGAAGAGCAATTGAAAATCTTTTCTATACACATTTTTCAAAGCTTATTTAAAATAGGATGCTGTTACGTTATGTATAACATAGATAGTGAAACTCACCAAATTAAATCTTGAAAATCTTGCATGATGAAAATAAAATAAACAATAAAATTAAAAAGTAGCAATTTAAAAACAGTAACAAAACTAATCTGAATTAATTGAATAACAAACTGTATGTACTGTAAATAGATAATAAGAATGAGATTTAACAGTATGAGGGAAATACAGTTCATACCAGAAAAATTTATATATGATATATAATTATGAATATATTTGTATCTGTCAGCAAAAACAAATTCATGTAAATCTGAAAATCATCCAAAAGTCAACCAACCTTGCCAATAAATTAATCTAACTTATCACTAGATTTCAGAAAACAAATTCATAATATAAGTAAACTGCATAATCATTTAAAATAAAACTTAAATTTAAACTTATTAATAATATTTAGAAGTAAACAGTTCTAAATTCATTGTAGCAGTATTCATTGTAGTCAAATGAATATAAATAATTTAATGAGACACATGAGTCAGCTTTTAAAACAAATTAAATTGAAAACCGAAAAGTAAAATTAATTTATTCAATACATGAGCTACATTAAAATATTGTTTTAAATTATTTTATGAGATAATTTTTTTTATACAATTTACTGATATAATTCATTAATTTGTGTTATTACTAGTGAAAAATGTAGATAGGAAGATAAATTATTTCTTATATGTTATCACATACATATATATATATATATATATATAAAATAATATTTTATTTCTTATAATCCAATTATTCTTATTCACTTTATCATACAAACAATTAATTGCTGATATTTTCCCTTATAAATGCAATGATTTTTAGAACTTAAAAAAAAAAATCTCCACTAAAACAACTACCTATTTTTCCTTCCTTAAAATAAAAATTACTCATTTCCTTTAGATGAATAAATATCTAACAAATATTGAAGTAGAGATTTACATGTATCCTACAATATATTTACTTGGTCTTAAGTGTGTATTTTTTGTCTTATGGCAAGAAATACATACTTATACAATGATTATCTTATTGAAATAAAAGAATACAAATGTAAGAACTACAATCAAGAAAAAAGAATAGTTACATTTTGAAAAATAAATTTTTTCAGCACATTTACTAACTCACTCATATAATGTTCTTTAAACGTATAGAAATTTTTTCATGTTACTAATATTTTCGGATGCTTTTTTCCCCAATAATTTAACATTTAATCATCAACTATTTTGTTTGAAATATGATTTTTGTTTAGAGTATGACTCGCGAGCATCAAATGGGGTGCATCAATGTATTTAGTCAATTAAATTCGATTTTTGGAGAGGATGTTAAATCTGGAATTCTGCTACAACTGTCCATGATCATTACTGAATTTCCATGTGATTTAAGTATTTTTCGCATAGCTGCCTTATAATTTCTTTTCTAGTGAGTTTTAAGAAAATTAAGAAAGGTTTAAGAACAAAGAAATTTTTAGGATAACTAAGGCAGGGGGGGGGAAGGTATCATTAAAAAGCATGAGGGTGACATTCATATAACCAGAATTTAGCTTTTGCATATCATATACCAAAAATGACAGAATCTATGATTATGAAAATCAAAGACTAATAAATTTCCTAACGTTATGAGGGATGTAATATTGACTACCAAGCAAAGATCAAATACATCAGAATATGTCAAAAAATTGTTTTTATTCTGGATAACAGATAGGTTGGTTGGTTTTATTAACATCACACTAGAAGCAAGCCAAGGGCTATCTGGATATCAGATAAAAAGTCCCTTACAATAATGAATTAGAGGCAATTATTTGTGATAAGGCACAATTGATCCATGCTAATCTTTAAAAAAAAAATTTTTAAAAATAAGATAGGAAATTCCAAGATCATGAAATGTTTAAAGCCAGCCATAATTGGATGGATAATTTTCAGAGGACTGATACTCTTAGTGCTGTGAGGCATGGAGAGGGAGTCCGCAGTGTTAAAGATGCCACCAATTATTATGTGATAGATGAATTTGAGCAGTTAAAAAGTTTTGTTCTTCAACAAATTTTTAAAAGCAACAAAACAGGCTAGTTTGGGAAGAAAATGCCCAAGTAACCTATATTACATTTGAGAAGGCAATGTCAGAACATAAGTCAATGAAAGATGAGCAAATTCTTGCTCCACGGCAATGTAAATGGAAATTTCAAACTGAAATCTCTACACATTTACTGTTCTGAAAATTCTAAGAGCTTCAAGAAACATATCATGCAGATAAATCAGTTTCTTAAGACTTGACAGAAATGCTACAGCTCACCTCCAAGCTTGAAGGATTTAGACTTTATAACACTCAGTTACCTAAGCCAGTTATTCTCTTATGAGAGTTAAGGGTTTAATATTGACAAATATAATCAAATATCAGAAATGAAACAGGCAATATGTAATGCTCCTATTCAATAAATATGTTTTTTAAAAAAAAAAAGCTAAATCAAGCAACATATTAAATATTAAAGGTTGGATTTTTCTTTCCTTAAACTAATAAAATCTCAGATGACATCTTTAAAAGAATAACTCACCTCTTTTAGAGCTACAACGCCAACTAAGCGTCCTATGGCTGTAACATAAGCATGATTAAGACCAAGCATTGAAAACAAGGAATGTACCTAAAAGCAATTAGATAAAAATTAACCTTAAAATTAAAATGTTTAAAGTAATGACAATGACATTAAAATTTCAATACACAACATATCAGCCAGTTTTATGAATATTACTTTAATGAATATTAAAAATTATACAACAAAAATTATTTATATTTGCTTAAAATAAATTTTCTTAAAGTTTATTATTTTAAAAAACTTAGAATAATTTAATAGTTTTACTTTCGAAAGGAACCAGCATATTTTTAGCCAATTTTTACTAATAAAAAACACTAGATCTGAGCATTTTATTATAAAAATAGTTTACAAAAATTTAATTATGCTGTAAAATTATAATTTTTTAAAAAAATAAAACAGTGTATTAAATCATGTTAATTTACTATTTGCATTAATTGTAATATTGATAACCAGTTGTAGAAATACATGTGAATACGTTATTGTTAAGCAAAATAAAAATAAAGAAAACGTAATCAATTGTAACAAGGAAGCTCATGACAAGTAAATTTAAGTTTATGTTTCATATAAAAAACACCCTTGTTAAGTATAAAATTAATATTTAATACCTACTTTTATCAATGATGTTCGTTCAACTAATTGAAAGGGAGCAGGATCAATATGACATTTGCTAAAATCTACAGGAACATTTAACTGATCCTCCTCCCAAGCTTGTTGCTGCATAGAAAGTAATAAAAAGAATATAATTCACTTAATAGGAAGAAATCATTAAAAAAACTACATTAACTAGCATTTTTCATATACATATTATAATTATTATTATTAAATCTTACCTCTTCTTCAGACATATCAATCACTCTTTCTTTTGGCTGTATACAAAAAAAAAGTAAATTAGTCAATTACATTTAATATTTATAATAATTACGATTTCTAAATAATGTAAAGTTTATTTCATTGATTTCAATTATCTCAAAGTACAAATTCTTTATTTTTCCATAGAAATCAAATACTAGGAATAACGTTTAAGTTAAACAAAAAAAAAAAATAAAAATGATGCTTATAAAATCGAAAATTATTGGATAAATAAGCTTTTAATTAATTAATTACAATGACAAAATCAACATTAAATGATGAAATTAAGTTAATATCATTAATGATTATTCAATAAGAAAGCTGACAGATAGAAATATTACATGACATCCTAATTAAGCCTACAGCAAAAAAGTAATATATTCATACCAATTTAACTCTTTTGGGAATATTTGGTGTAGGAGGTCCACTGTCTGACTATGAAAGAAAATATATCGACTGTATTAATAAATTGGATAAAATTTTAAATATAAAAATTATAAATAGTTGTACAAAACTTTTAACATGAAAACTATAAAATTAAGTCAAAATTTTGAATTGTCACGCTTTGTTATTACAGAAGTGTGTAATTTTTATATAAAATTAAAAACATGGGATATGTCAAAAGTTCATTATTTTATCAAAAAATCAGAAATTGAACAACAGTTATTTAAAGTGTTTTGTAATCACTTCTTTCAAAATGAAAGGACGTGTCTCTTCGTATTGACATAAATTATTAATAATGGAGAAAGCACTGATATAAGTCTGAAGTATGAGAAAATTTTTAAATTCTTATATAAAGCAAAAATCTGAATTAGAAATATTAAATGCTACATTTGTAAAAATACAAAATTGAAAATCTATATGAGAATAAGAAAATTCCTTTACATGAATAAGGAATCGGCTATAAAAAATTTCAAATGAATGCAGAGGAAAAGTCTAGATTCAACATAATTAAATACTTGAGCTACATTAATATTAAACCCTCCTCTTGGTGATGTATCAGTTACTGGAAAAACACAGTAGCATAAACAGAAGGCTCAGAAAAACAATTACAAAGATGCACTGAATTCAATAAAGGTAACTTGAACCTACTTAAATCTACCATCTACATTACAAAATATATGTATTTTTGTTCATATTTGTTCCGATAGTGATCGATTGTTTTATTAATATAGCACTTAGAAGCAACACAAGAGCTATTAGCGACGGTCCTCGCAATTTTGAGCCTTGGTGAAATGACGAGGACGATACCTGAGCTAGCACCTCCCTTCCCAAACTTCCAATTCCATGCCAACAAAAGGAGTTGGAACCTCGACTGATCCTAACGTGCACCAGCAAGCTACAAGGAGCATATTTTGTGAGATAAGAGCTCGAACCCATGACTTGATAAAAACAATGCCGGTCGCGAGCTCGCGACCATGATCACTAAACAACCTTAGCCACTGTTCTGCTAGTGAATAACGCTTAATTAATTCATTAATAAACCGAAAAAAATTAATGTGACATGCAGAGAAGCATACTAATACAAATAGGAAATTAATACGCCCACACACATAAATTGCCAAATTTTAAAAGTTAGTACAATTTTCATCCACCAATGCGAAGAATACCACATATATCTAGAATCTTTGAGAGTTACTTGAATAAATGTTTTGCAAATACCCAGATAGGGATAGCAAACCACAAGAATTCCGAGTAAGAACTGAAAATATATTTATTCATCGAACATATTTACAAGTCAAAGTTTGAGGGAAAATATCAATAGTAGGGGTCAGTTAATAGTATATTATACATATAATTAAAAAAAGTAAGACGCAAAATGCAACTATAAAAAAATTTACACTTATACAGATTTTTGTTATCTCTACACTCAATTTATCACTATCAACACCAGTGACTTCAAGTTAGAACTGCAATACTTCTGATACAATCGACATCAACTTAATTAATCTCTACCATAGTCCATCAATTGATTCTAAGATCTCAACTCTGCTCGATGTAGTCTGTCTTTCTCTTTCTCTTTTCGATAACTAAGTGGAACTTTATTTCTTCCGTTCCTACCTATTTTTATTTATGTTGGAAAATAAAAGATGCTTTGCAGGAAAAAAATAGAAAATAGAATAAAATATACAAAATGATGTAATATAAACAAAACAACAAAACTCATGAATTTAACTATAATGCAAACTGCAGCCAAACAAAATCGAATTAGAAATATGTTCTAGAGTCAATATGAGGTCAATGAAGAGGAGATAATTAAATTTAAAAATCACATAAATTATTCTAATATAATATTTTCCTTCATATTGTTAAATAAGAAATTTCATTCACTGGCAGTTTCCAAGGTAAAATTATTATTTGTAATTGTTGCCATATTATGAAAAATAAACTCTAATATAAAAATGTCTGCTTTTGAAATGTTGTTGAATAATATTGAATACTATTTCACAAATGCTTTGAATTTCAAAAAACAAATATAACCAACCAGACTTTAAAAGAAAATAAATAGATTATTTCCTTCTTTTTTTTGTGTTTTGAAACTGCTTAGTATAATAATATATTAGAGATATATAGGAGCAAAAAAAAAAAAAAAAAAAAAAGGGAATAAAAGATAAATACATCTAAAACTTATATTTTCAATTTAAAAATTATGAAAAAAAATCATGTCACATGATAGTTTCATTTTAACAATAAGAATGATAATTTGAAATAAATAGAACAAGAAAATATTATGTTCCATTTTTAATAAATTAAATGAAGCCTCAAAATCCTTAATTCTTTTGAAAAATATTAAATGACATATTTAAAAAAATCACAAAATTTAAAATTATTTTCTACAAACAAATATTACATTGTTTCAAAAGTGCCGTGATAATTAATTGTTATTAAGACCATTTTAGTAATTATGTCAATTTCTTGTTAAGTTTCATATGTATTTGTAATAAATACTTATATCTGAATAAAAATATTTATCAAAAACCCATCACAAAAACAAAATCTTAAAATTCCAATAAACCATGTTTTGAAAGATATTCAATTTGTTCATCACATATGCAAGATTTTTTTTTTTTAAATAAAAAAATAATAATAATAAAAAACGGGTCATTTCTTTAAATACATATATATATATATATATATATATATATTTACAAACAAGTTTCATAGACACTTCCAACTTACTTTTTCACTAGGATTAGCATCTTGTAGAGTCAGAGCTTTACGAAATATTGCCTCAAAAGCTGCTCGTAGTCTGGAATCTGAAATTCAATTGTATTTTTCAAACGGCTTGATAATATAACAGAACCAGAGTAAATAATTCAGTTTAGTAATCAATCAGATTCTTCATTAAGAGTGTTTATTTCTCATGATAAGCAGTTAAAACAAATGAAGGTGTAAAATAGCTATTATTGAACATAAATTATGCCACATTAGTAATTTTCAAATATGTTAATCCATTTTGAGCTGTAAATACAACTAAAAGCTTTTTTGACAGTTTGTAATATGTGTATGTACAGTTTATAATATATATATAAATCCAAATTGGTACATAATGTATCAAATTTATCATTTGCTTAAGAAGATAACAATTATATAAATACACCTCTAACTTTTAAAAGAAGAACTGAACAATAAACAATGTTTAGAAGGATAGGTAATAAGAATCGTACACAATAAATAATTAACATAAACGCAACAAGAATTTTAAAAATTCCATCTCCCTTCATATTAGTAAAACAATATTTAATGTTATTTCATATGCATGTTATTTGGGGGGGGGGGGGCGTATGAAACAAAGTAAGAACAAAAGTATGGAACAAAAAGTATGACAACACAAAAACAACTAGAATTTATACTTGCCCAAATATTATTGGTTTAATATGTACAATTTAAGAAAATCATATATTTAATTTATTAATTACTCAACTAACAAAAGAGATGAAAAAGCAACACATATAACAATTAATGGAACCAAAAAAAAAAAATTTCAACTTCATACCATTTTGCTGTTTGAAAGTTTATCTAAATGAATGCTTACCATGAGCAATGCTTGAAGTTATTGTTGAGTATGGGGAATGTAAAGGTGAATGTTTTAATATACTTTTCTTAGGAGATGTTGGAGTCATTGTTGGAGATGGTGGTGGTGAGCCTCTAGAAGAAGGCTGAAAAAATATATTTAAAATGTTACTAATGACAAAAACCTATTTATATCACAGCAAATAAATAATTTAGAAAAAAAATAGAAAAACTGGTACCCAGCTATTTAGCGAATCAAATAAATCTAATTAATACACAGAGAAATCAACCTTATCAGTAAGAAATATTAGTTGCAGATTAAAAGGAGTAATATAGCAAGATTTTAATATTAGTTTATTATAATCAATGAAAAATATCAAAATGCAATTATAGGTAATTTGAACATCGTAGTGAATAGTAAATTAAGAGATATTATGAATCAATGCACTAATTTTAAACATAACATTTCGAAAAATAGTTTTCATGTTAAGAAACAAATTAGTTCAGAAATTGATTATTTTATGACTGAAGAAGGAATTAACTATAAAAAAATTGGTCTTTAGATAAGTAAAGATTGATAATGAGGATGTTTATTTGAAAGATTTAAAAACTGCTATTATAATCTTCAGGTCAGATTTATTAGTACTCAAATATACAAAGTACCTAATAATTATGCTATTATGCAAAAAACTTCTACATTAATTTATCTAATAAGCATCTTGAGAATATTTCATTTAGAGCAGTGAGCAATAGTTAGAAAGAAATTCCAAAAAGTATTATTGCACTTAAAAAAGGGGTTATATATTAATAATGATAAATAACCTCACATTTTTACCACAAAAATTCTTTCAAATTTAAATCAATAACTAATTATTTGAATACATTTATTACTATTGTTGGTAAAAAAATACAAAACATTTTGCAAAATATTATAGATAAGTTGAAAAATACAACCATTATTAAAATTAATGCCAATATAGTCAAATATATTAATAAAACAGATTTAAGTTATTTATAGTTATAATTTCACAAATATTTTGAATTTTATAGGCATAGAAGATCTTATTAAAGTTCTAAAAAAAGTTTTATAAGAAATTTAATGTTACTGTTATTGCATGTGAAAAATTTAATTACTTAATCACATTAGTCTTTAAAAGAAAAAAAAAATTAAAATAAGATATATAAAAAAAGATTAAAGGTATACCTCAAGATGGATATTCAAGTATTTATTTAGCCAATATTAATATTTTTATGAACATTTTTTTATCAAAATAATTTTCAGATGTTTAGATAAATTGATACTTTCTTTCAAATTAATAGTAATAATGATAATAATAAAGAGTACTTAAATATATAGCAAACTTATGTCAACATAAATTAAGCAGAATATTTATATAATTTTTAAAAATATAAGATAATAAAAATTCTAGTAATACATATAATAAAAGGATATATTTTCCTTTATGATACATGAAGTACTCTTATGGGAGAGTATGTTATATTCAGTTTTCTTTCTGGTTTTTTTTTCTTTGTTTTTCCTGTTTTGGTTTGCACTTATTCATGAATTGAGCTTTATCTTTTTACAATAATTGTTAGGTTTATTAATCTTTCAGGTATATTGATATATTTCTTAAATGTTTTATTGCATAATTGTTTTTCGGTTTTTGGCAATTAAAAATATTTATTAAGTTCCTTTCATACTTTTTCCATAATGTAAAAATAATTAGTAGTACATTTTCTTTGTAACTTTTAAAACTTTTCTCCAGTTTCAATATTTGCTTCCATACTAATGTTAGTGTCAATTATTTTGAATTATTTCTTTATATTACTATTCTCATTATATATATATATAATAATAATATGTATGTATAATATATATGTATATTATTTCAATTCTAATATGTAAATATATACTAAATAATAATATGACTTATATGTATGTATGATATATATATATATAAAATGATGAATAATGTATGTATGTATATGTATATAATAAGCTATTATGAACACAATATATTAATAACTTCTTATGTATATATCATAATAATAATATATGTATAATATATATATAAGTCAAATCATTGAGATCATGCTTTCACGGTAGAGACCATTTACAGGAATAACTTCAAATCTTGACATTCGCCTTTGTTGTTCTTGTGCTGCTTTGTAAGTGCCCTCATCAACAGATTTTCGTCTAGCAACTTCTTCCAGACGACGTTCTCGACCTAGATGTCTTTCTAATAAACGCATTAATTCCATTCGTTGCACTGAACCCAACAGGATCATTGATTCTAAACAATAAATGGGTTATGAGTTTAATAATCAAAACTAATTTACACCACAACATAACAAGATCAGAATGAAAAAATAATAATAAAACTTAACTAATAATTATCCGAAAGAATACATACTATGTGCAATTAGATCAAAAAAAAATTTTCAATATGAGATGGGAATAAATATAAAAAATATCCAGAACAAGAAAAATACCTAATTACTACACAGATCCCCAATATAATTTAATATCAATTTAAAAAAAAAAAAATCTTAATTTGTTAAAGATTCCAATGTAATAAAGGGGGAGAGTTAGTTTTAATAAAATTAGTTTTGATGACTAAGATTCTCAAAAAAATCAAATTTTTATCAGTAGGGTTATTGAAAATTACAGTAACATTTCTGAAGGGAAAGGTCTATCTATCATTTTGCATTTAGAAAAATATATCATTCAACATGTAAATGAGGAAAAGGGGGAAAGACAAAAAATACAGCTCCATATATACCAATAAGAATGTACAATAAATAATGTAAAATAATCAAGCACAATTCAAACCAATTCATTTCTATTTTGTGACATCTCTTCAAGAAGCAAGATTACAACAACAGATGTTTAAATAAATTTCAGCATAAGTCTAAATTTCTTTGTAAAGCTACTTCAGATTATGTTACAAAAAAGGAACGGAATTCAGAACGGTATTTTTAGATAGAAAAATTTCTCAATACTAGCAAAAATTCATGGGAATATGAATGAGAATATCATAAAGCACTTATAAAATTTAAAAAGTATTCAAAAGTGTACAAGTTTTTTCCTTAAATGTATAAATTTTAAAAAAATCAATTTTAATTAAGGTATAGAAGATAGATGGAAACATATGTAGGGGAGAATCAACAAGTCTCATTAATATAATACTAAAAATAAGAATAATTTACTATTGGAAATAATATTCTAAGATTAATCTTTCTTCTTTATAATATAAAGAGAGCCATAAGAAAAAAATCATTAAAAAAATGTTGTCCATATTTCATAAAAATAAATAAAAACCAGTTATAAACACCCATAAATATTATTTCAATTAATAGAAATTTTGCTAAATACAAAAAGTTATAACTTCAGAATTATTTTAAATTATACATATTGATATTATGCATTTTGATAATAACAATATGTAATGAAAATAACTCCAAACCATTATTAAGTATTAGATCAGCAAAAATTTTGACATTTTTTAAAAAGTGAAAGAAATGTTATTTAATGTCTTTAAATTTTTGTCTAAACGTACAAATGTTTTCAATCCTGCATGAACTTGACACTGATTAATTTCCACCACAACTAGAAGATATATTCATCAACATTCTACCTTGTACAGCCCAAAAGAGTTTAAATGGAATATGTATAAAGTGCAGAAACAAAAAGGATTTTCTGAAACCTAAATCCAATAATTATAGGCATCAGGTTAAATTATCCTGCAATAATAAATTTCTCATATTTTCACTTTTACATTTTTCAAAATTTGGACGTTTGTATTTTTCTTCAGGAATCTACAATGCAGAAAGTCAAACTGTTCATTTAAAAAAAAAAAAAAAAAAAAAAAAAACTATTTCTAAATCAAACACATTTTCTAACAGGTTAAAAAAAAAAGGTTGGTAACCATTTTCCTCAACGGATCAATTAGCATGGATTACATCAGCCATAATGTATACTTAAACATGAAATTTGTGAACAAGAGTTTTAAGATTTAGTTATGCATATAATCATAAGAATACTTTCAATGCCTTACCAGACGATTCCACTAAAGGAAATGATTGAAGTCTTTTATTGCTTTTAAGGATTGATTTTATTTCTCGGTATGTTGCACCTTCCCATATATACACGATTTCTCTAACCATAATATCATCGACATATACATTATGAGCTCTAAAAAAGAATTAGCATCATGAGTAAAATGTTTTGAATTCATAAATAAAAAGAAAAATTTTACAATACTTCAAATAAATCACGCTAGTCATTCAATGCTATATATTAAACATCTAACTCAGGAAACACATTTGTAATTATATTATTTACAACCGAACACTCAAAGGAAAAAATTTTGTAATACAGTTATAAATTCAAGATGCATATCAATATTTACAACATAAATCACATGATAATCATACCAGAATTAATATTGAAATTTAAACATTGGAAAACGAATTTACCATAAATAAATTTAAGAACAATTTTTAAATTTGAACAAAAAAGGCAGAAACATTCTTGTATACAAATTATCATACATATTTATGATGTAACCATATAAATTAGCACAATAGGTAGAAAAGATTGATCATCAAACTACTATCTAATATGACAGAGTAAAAATATATAAATATTTCAAATTTAAAAGGTATGTCAATGATTGTTATTAAGGGCAAAGGCAGCGAGTTTGATTGTGGACAAACTGTCGGCATTCGTAAATTGTATATTCAATATAGCAACAGCTTAACTGCAGGATATAGTAAAGCAAACAGTATAGGTATACTAACTTTACTTTAAATAGGGGGGGAACCTATGTGAATCATGCAAAATGTGGATGTAAAACAGCAATTAATATGCAAAAAGCTAATAAATTATGTTGAATCATATCCAGTAACATGAGTAACTTAACGTCAAATTTTAAAAAAGATGCTTTGTCCAGTGTATGCACTAAAGGTGGTCTTTAAGCGACTGGCACAACTCAGTTACATGACCAAATTGTCACCTCAGATTTTACTGTTAATGGCAAACCATGAATTGATGCAGCAATAATTTTAAAAACACAGCCATCAGGATGGTAGGCAATGGGAAACAGGTAGTCTAGCCCAATGAATCTTCAGCTAGGAGATAACATAATTCATGCGTGGTGTAAAATGCATGAAGAAATGCATCCATTCTGTCAGGAGTTGTATTGATCGTTTTAAAAGATGTAACTCTCTGAAGCATCTTTATATGGTCCTAAGATCTATAATACTGTTAGATGGTAGTCTGATGAATCTCCCTCAAGTTGAAATGCCAGTGCTAAACATCTTCACCACATTATTAGTACATTTCTCCATTCCACAAAAGAAGCTGATCTTTAGAACAGAAAATAAGCTATCCCAACGGTCACATATTGTGCAGGAGTGGTTAAATACAAATAGCGGTGAAGCTGAATATCACACCATTCTCTGATAGGAATTATCTTGATTCTTCCCCAATAAGAACTATCTCGATTATTTGTGGGATGAAGTATCAAAGTCTGTTTACACTCTATTACAGACAAACTGTAGAAACTGCAGAATTGCCATGTGACAATATCACAATATCAATTTCAGATCTTAATTTAACTCATTTTTAAGCTCAAGAGCAAAAGTTAGATCAACATGATATTAAACAGGTGTGTATAATAATATATATGTGTGTCAGTTTATATATGTGTCAATATTATTTCAAAATCTCCTTTAGCATCCAATTATATCATTAGATAGGCAAAATTTCATTACAGTGATATATAAATCTAAATTTTCATAATTTAAAAGGCATTGTTTACATTTTTAATACCACAATAGTAAATTCTTATTTCACATTTTAGGATGAGTTATTACTTTTATTGATATTCAATTGTAAGAAATTCTGATTTCGAAATTTAGGACATGTAACAATTTTTACTGATATTCAAATGAACCAAAAGTCAGTGGAGTGAAAAACACACATTCAAGTTTAAATGAGGCATGCTTAAGGATAATTTTTAGATATGTTTCCAAAATGACAACACTTGCGAGCATAAACTCTCATTTATAGTAAACATTTTTAATTTCTTATTATTTATAGATCAATTAAAAAAAATTGTTAAAAAAGAATGCCAGAGGTAAAAAAAATATATACCTTTTTTTCTTCACTTTAGAACAGGATATTTTAAATTATTTCATTTACACTGATACAGAAATATCCAAGAGATCCTTTAATTTTGAATAATGCCAGGTAATATAAAATGAAACTTTAATTTAAAGAAAAAATAATTTTCATATAAAGCAATGCAAATACAGACTATTAAGATATTAACAAAAATTGTTTACTAACTGTGATGATGTGGAAATGATAGATGGTAGATATGGAAGCTTCTTTATTTGTATAATACTATCATATATTGATGGCTGAAGTGACTGAGCAATGGCATTAGCTATCAGAACAGCAATCTGTAAAAATATAAACATAGGAGATTTGATCAAACATTCCAAGATAAATCTTATTTAAATGCATCCCATTTTAATATGAAATATTTTAAAATTACAAAATGTAAAAAATAAACAAAAAATATACCAATAAAATATACCATAGTGGACTGAAATATTGTAACTAAATCATTACAAAGAATTTATTTAAATTTTCATCCACAAAAATAAATAATTAAAAGGATATTTAAAGTAAAAAAAAAAATCTCTTTTTAAAAATTGTCTTCCCTTATTAACTGAACCAGTCTCGACCACGAATTTACAGCAGTTGCAAATTTTAAGAAACCGTGAAAATTTCAATCTTATTCAATAAATAAATGAGTCCCTTCAATTCAATATTAAAAAAAGGGTTAAAAAAGCACGAAAGAAGTATGATAAAGTATGCATTGCATTATGTTTTCTCTACAGCAGTAACACCTTTGCAATGTCAAGTGACTCAAGAAAGTCAAAGAGTACACAATTTATTTTTCGAACAATGCTATACTATTTTAATTTCACCAGACTTGAGACTCTTACTATCACTGAGGAATACTAAACAAAACATTGTTAGCAAACAGTTAATTGTTAATGTACTGAGCAAAATATGCATATAAATACTTTTAAACATGGTAGTCAATTTTCTTCAAAAATACTTCATAAAACATAAATATAATAAAATCAAGAGTATTTTAGCACTGCTACAATGACCACTAATGGTACTCAAATGTAACAGCAAACTTTAAATATAAAAAGTTACAGTAAGTTTTTATATATGTTAAATTTTTATGCATGCTCTTACAAATCTGCATACATTTTCCATCCTATTTATATAAGGTATTCTTTTCAGAAGCAAAACAATGCATTTACTATTATTCTCAACAAAAAATAAAAATATTTTCTAAACATTCAACATAAACTTAACCCCCCCCCCTTCCTTCACTGTTTTTCTTGACAGATATTTTAAGTTTTTTCATGTAGAATAATGTAAATCAATATATATTTATCCATTCTATCAATAATTTTTAAAATATATTCTTACAATCACTGGTAAAATGTGAGACATTTGTCCAGTCAATTCAAATACAATGACAGATGTAGATACAGTATGAGTTGCACTTCCAGACAAAGCAGCAGCTCCTAAAGAATTGAATTAAATGTAGATAAAATTAAAAATAAATGTAAAAAATAAGAAAATAAGTTAACATAAAAAAGTTCATGAAAATTTAAATATGAGCCACCTTAGTACATTTTATTCCACAGTATATTTTTATTAATTATTATAACAGAAATACAAATCTATAAACGTTTTAAAGAAGATAATTTAAATATTTAAAATACATTTAACTTTAAAAATACATGAGCTATGCAATTTCCAAAAACGTTCATATAACAAGGAAGACTTCAAAGATACCTTTCCAAATTAAAAAAAAAATCTTTCATCAAATTTCAGACTTCTTAAGATTAATTTTTAAACAAAACATTCACGAATGTAGACTCCAAAATTTATTAGCAGCAGTTAATTTGTTTTAGGTAAGAAATTGTTAAAAGTTTAAAATATCAGTTACTTATTTTCATTTTAAACTTATTAATGAAACACTGTTAAAATAAAAAAAATATTCAATAAGAATTTTTATTCCTCATAATAAAAAATAAAATTTCAAAGATTGAAATTTTTAAAAATTGGTAAAGAAAATCTTAGTTAATAGTTCGTTTATATTGGAAAGAGGAAAAAAACACAGGATGAATAATTCTAAATAATTAAGCATAAATTTACTTATTATTATGGGAAAACAAAATAATTAAAAATAAAATACTTTTCAAATGCATATTTTTTCTTTCTAGTCGATTACTTAAAAGTATGCATTATTATTGATTGTTACTTGAACAATAACTATTATAAAATTAATTCTACTAAATAATATCAGTTCAACAAAAATATTATGAAACTAGATTTACTTCCCTCTCATATTTGGAACAAAAAAAAAGTAATGCATTGAAAACTTTTGACCGATACATCATTTAACTTGCTTTAATAATGCTAAAATATGATTAACATACTTATACTTACCCACAACAGCATAGCCTCCAGGTAAAATTTTGAAAATATTATCACCCATTCGTATGCCCTCTGGAAACCAGGCAGCCATACATTCACCAACCAAACGTCCAAATGCAGCACCTAAGATTGGATTTTTTTAAAAAATAAATCAGATAACTCATGTCACAGCAATAAATGTTGTTTCTCAAGTAATGAAAAGATTGAACAAATAAATTTAAATTACCAATGCGAAAAACAGGAATGAAAACACCAGCAGGAACAGGAAGTGTGGCACAAACAGTAGTTGTAATAAACTGAAACACACAAAACTCATCAGTTTTACAAAATATGAAATAAAAAGACAAAAAAATAAACTGAAGAAAATAACTTACATTCATAACAATAAATATTGCAAGATTTATATATATGTTGGTATATGGAGTTATCCAATGACTAACAATGATTTTATCATCCACCTCCAAGTCGGCCCCTGACCAAGTAATATTACTAAACAATTCATTCATGACTTCATGATTTGTGAGCTAGTAAAAAATAAATAAAAGTTGTTAGAGACTACAAAAAGAAAGAATGTAAAAAGATATTGAAAACTAAGCATTTATGGAGTTCTAGAATTCATTTCCTCCACACAGACATTTAAAACAACCCACATATTCAAATACATGAATCAGTTTCACATTTTTAATATCATATACATTCAATTTATAGATATATATAACATTTCATTATGAACAGAACTATCTATACAGAACATTCAGATAATTTCCTATGAATTTGAATTGAAATAAAAATATTTCATATTTTAATTTCTAAAAAACACAACCTTCATTGATTTTCAATAGATTTCAGCCACAAGAAAATCATTCTTCATGAAAAACAAAGCAACATTTATTATTCTCTTTCAGTATATGATCGCTAGAGTTTACTATATCTGACAAAATGAAATCAAATTTTACTTTCAAACGGTAAAGGACCATTCTTTTGTTAACTTGATTAACAATTAAGTAATTGTCCAAAAATATTGCTTAGAAAGTTAAAAACACATTGCAATAAAAAGCAATTGTTCACATAATACAGTTTATTTATGTTCCTCCTCCTTTTACGTAAATTTCCGACTACAGAGAGTTCATTAATGATTAAAAAAATAAATTCAATATAAAGTAATTTATAAAAAGAAACTTATCTTTAATATAATTACAAAAATCATGATACCATCCACAAGCATCAAGTTGAAACATAGCATAATATTAAACTAAGAGAAACACAATTCTATAATGATAGTCAGAGGTAACTATTATAAAAATTTAAATGATATAAAAATTTTAAAAAATAAATAAGAGCATCAAAGGTCATACATTTAATAAAATTCAATTTAGTTATGCAAATTATCGAAAAGATACCACATAAATTTAAAACTTTAAAATAAAAGATTTTATTTGATTTTATAAATTCTTCTCACAAGTACATACTCAGTACATTGGAAATACAATTATTTTTTAGTATTAAATTATGTTTTATTCAAATTTGTAATGAAAACTACCAATATTTTTTAAGTGGATATTTTTATTTCAAATAAATAATAAATAAGATATTTAGATGGAATTTATTACTTAAAAAAATATATATTCTTATTTCAAAGGGTGGATGAAATTTAGAGAACAATAATAACATAATACTTTCAATATATAATATTTCAAGTAAATTTAACTTGAAAGATATCAATAATTATTTTTTACGGATTTCCCTTATATATATAAATAGAGTAGAAAAACGTGAAATACCTCTATAGCTATAAGAATTTTATAAACAGGCTACTTCCTACATGAATTTAAAATTTCAAAAAAATAACAGGTTATACTCATTTAGGCAACCCATACAATATCGATAATCAACACTTAGTCAGGAAAACTGTAATCAGCAGAAACTCACCTCAGAATATATTTTTAAAAGTGAAAAATTTCCATCATTAATATAATATGTGCAGGATTATTATGCATAGCAAAAGGCCATCCTTCAACCACAGCTCAGAGAAAAGTTCAGTGACATTAAATTTACAGGATTTATAATCTTTAGGCAGATGTTCCCCTATAAGAAGAAATATAATTATAATTCCTTAAATTTTGTGTCAACATTGCTCTGAGCCAGATTAAAAGACTGAAATCTGCTAAACAAATTTAGTAAAACAATGTTTACGACTCTTTTCATTAATTATTTTTCAAAGCAAAACAAATAATGAAAAGAAGCTTAGGAATTCACTGCTGATTACAGATATCATACTGTTATTCACACTTAACATACAAACCAAATATCAAACTTAACAATATAACAGATCAAATGAAATTTAAAAATCAGTTTACCAAGAGTTTCGTGACACATTAACACACCTACCTTAATTTTACACAATTACATTAAATTTTTGAAGATCATCAAAACACACGTGATAACTTTTTGTAGAAAAAAAAGTTTTTAAAATTTCCTTTGAATATGAGTGAAAAAAATACATAAGATCTTAAGAGATAAATAAATAAAATGAACTCTAAAAATTTACATTAAAAAACATATCCCTGATTTTCTTTAAATAAAAATTTGCAAAATGTCTAGTTAAAAATGCATAAATTCGAATGATAATTGAAAGGATTAAATTAGATTCTAATCAAAGCAGCATTGTAAATTTAAATTCAAAAAAATTAAGTTTAAATTAAAAACTAAAAAAGACAATTGGAATTGTACAGTATATGGATAGGGAGTGGTAGTCATTTCATAGGTTTTTACAATACCTCATGTTAATAGTAGTATTTTATACCGAACAGAACTATTCTTAAACTGAAGGTGGGAAAATCAATTAATTCCAAAAATGAATACATTCTAGGACAAAACAGATAACCTAACCTTAGATGTTGGTTTTTGTTCTTGTGTGTCTTTGAGTGTATTTTCAGCAACATTAATATAAAATGCAATCCTACTTAAAAATGTATTCTGTCTATAGTTTAATAAAATATACTTATATATACATACAAAGAAAATATATGCATGGTACAATAAAAATAAAGTATATAAAAATTTAAACATTAGAAACTATCATCATCATTTCATAAGTGAGTTTTAAAAATTTAAACCATTACAGAAAAATTAATATTAATGTTATATGTGTCATGGAAAAAATTATGTAACATGGGCTGCATATGTTAAAATACAAAATCATAAGAAAAAATTTGTGATCCATTATATTGGTTACATTTCACCATAATGTAAGAACTTCTATAATAACAGAACTCTCATCACATCTTTACCAAATCCTTTTTCAAAATCTTGAGTGATTTTCATATAATATTCAGTGGATTAGCTTGAATTTTTTTATCAATGCATTTTTCAAATTTTTAGTTTTATCTTTTAATAAATATTGTATTAGCTAGATTAAGCTTTTTTTTTTTTTTTTTTTTTTTTTTTTGATATATGAAACATTAGTAAATTATTGCACATCAATATTATCAATATTTTGCATTACTCAAAAACTACTTGTAATGATTTGAGCAAAATAAGAAATATTATTTAGCAGGAATTCAGAAAATTTTCAAAAAAATCCATCATAAGAACCAAGTTGCTTTTCCAAATTTAAAACTTATATTTGATTTTCATAGAAGACAATCTTTCTCATTATAATACATAATTAAATTTCATTTGATGGTATATTTGTATAGCTAAAAAGGAAATTAAACTATTACCATATACATAATAGACCAAGATTTCCACCAAGATTACTTTTTAAAATGTGTGTGTCTGTGTTTAAGAATAAAAAAAGTAGGAAGTAAGAAAAAGTAAATCTTGAAACAATTTCTTGTAGTTACAATTTGTTTATTATCATTCCTATAAATATTCTAGGCTATGTTTTAAAAAAATTAATACAAGGTTTCTTCCTAAAAAACAAAAAAACAATAAAGTAAATATTCAGTCACTTTTAGATAAAACTATGAATTATTGAAATTCATTCATTAAAATAATTTGACATTATTAGGTTGCAGAAACTAAGCAACAAAAAAAAAAGGAAATATTCTCTGTATATATAATTTTGTAACTTGAGTACAATTTACGCTTGCTCAAAAATCAAATACTTCGTTGAAATGCCAAACAAGATTATCTCTAGATCCAAGTCAGGTAGAGTCCTACATTCTCTGAAGATAGATGGAGGTAGAAAGTGTTAAAATGATATAGCAAAAATATTATATTATACTATGTTAATTATTTTGTGTAGTGATGTCAAACAAGACAGCCTGCGAGGTGTGTGAACCAATAATGAAAGCCACCTGTCTGACAGATAAGCAAAATTTCTCTACTTTTGAAATATGGAATTCTAATTCACACCTACCTATTTTTTAACTAATATGCCAATGGCTAATGTAAGAATCATTAGATATAAATAGAAGAAATTTCTGTCTTGTTAAACTGTCCATGACATTCCACTTGCTAATTTTTAACTCTGTTTAAAAAAATTTCCTAAAATACTAAGACTAAAGTCACAAAATAAAAAGTATACAGTTATAGTTGGCACCAATAAAACTTATTTACTTCAAGTAATGCTTACAAAAATCTTGAGAGTTCTCACTATGGAAAACTAATATAATAAGCAAAGATTATAAATGTTTTTTAAAATTCTAAAGATGAAAATTTCTTATTAAAGAAAAATATTCCATAAAACTTGCTCACAGAAATTTTCTCATAAATCCAATTTATGCGAACTACATCCACTGTTTTTCTAATGAACGTGAATTATATTGACTAATATATATATATATATATATATAGATATTCACAAAAATATAAGCATTTAATTTCAACTATACTCTATTCTTCTTTAGGTACTGAAAACCTCACCAATGTTAGTTTTTAAAGAATTTTAAAAAGCACCACTTAAGCTTTTCTAAGTTATTTGGATTACTAAAAAGACCATTGAAAGGTTAATGGGTTTGTCTTGGGTTTCCTTTTTATCACTGACACAGTCGTGCAATGCAAAGGATGGCTACAGGCCTCACAATTTTGAACCATTATCAGATGACGAGGACAACACCAAGCAAGTACCTCACTTGATATAAATATGTAACAAAACTTGTCTGTGACCACTCAGTGTCTGAAGTTAAAAGGAAAGACAATATCAGCTCCAGCGACACAAATAATGTAAGTAAAAATAGTAATTTCAGTATATCTTTAAAATTTTGGAGTAATATAAGAAGTCAACTTTCCTAACTACAGCATGACAAATATATGACATTCCAACCTGTTAAAACAAATCAGTATCTCTCACACTCATCTTTAATTTTGATGAGTATGAGACATGCACTTTTTATGAGAAAATACAACAAATCTTAAAAAAACATTACCTACTATCTACTGTGACAAAGGACAAAAGATGATCAATACTTTTTCTCCAATACTTCCCCCTCATTCTATTGTTATTCTACCATTTACAGTACATTTTTAATTCTTTGTATCAAAAAATGTAATTCTTGTAAGAAATGGTTCATTTTGTTCCCCTGAAAAAGCAATTATAGGCAAAAACATCTATAGGGCATATAGTTTCAGTATATAACAAATCTTAACTGACGAATTTGTTAAGCATTATTTGTTATTGGGCTCAATATATAGCATTATCTGCTTCACATTTAAGTATATATATTATTTAATCCTGAGAAGACTGTCATGATGTTGATCTCAAACAAGAAGCATTACGTATCTTGTAGATTGATTCAAACTAAATATATCTTAAATGCTCTACTTCTGACTTGTATTGTATTTTAAATGGTGCCAGAAGTGATAGAATTCACAAGTTATCTCCAGTATATTTTTATAATTTACGAATTTAAAGACAATAAGAAAATAATTCTTTAGACGGAAAGCAATAGGTCAACAGTTCCGAAATTGGAATGAATACAAGAGAATTCTGAAGGCATTAAAGACAAAAATTTGAGAATTATTTGGAAGTCCTTCGAAGATTGAAGGTATGTTAAGTAAGAAATACCTGTCCTACTGGAAAGATTTAATTCCTCATTAGAATTATTGAATTTATTACATAATTAATAGTGTTATTTAATTAAAAACAATAGAAATATACAGAGAAAAGAATAAAGATAAGAATTATTCAAGGATGATGTTCCTACCCGCAAAGTCACCTAATAAAGAGAATAATCAACTGCAAAAAACAAAGCAAAGGCCCCAAATGCCCTTTTGAATGAAGCCGGTTTCCTCCGAGAGAAAACCTCTCTTGTCGACCACTAAAGTCATACCTAACAAGTGTAGAAGAGGATGTGAGAGGACTTGGGAAATGCAGGAGAAATCCTGATTGGTCAAAATTACTAAGAGGAATAGAGCACTATGGAAGAAAAATTTATAGAAAATAATTTACAGATTCCTTCAATCTATCGACCACAAAATTAAAATTTTCAAAAATTTTTTTATGTGGGTTTTAATTTGGAGGTATTATTGCAGGATCTTGAAATAAGGACACAAACAAATGCAGCTATTGAGCAGATAGATTCAAAAGGGTGAAATCAAAAGTGTTTTGAGGTCCTTCAATACAGTACAGAGCCAGATAAAAAAAACTGCATCATTGAAATAAAGTACATTGACAAGTACTCCATCATATATATACATCCCACATTTCACATTTGAAACAGCTTCTTTGCTTATGTATAATTTCTGACTACCTATGTCGATTAAGGCTCTAGCTGGAAATTCAATATTCTTTCCATGGAGATATACCACCAAAGTTTGTAGAGGAACATTAGCCGAACATGTTGGATTTGCTAAAGAACTAAACTTTTCCAAGGATGTTTCTGTTGGATCAGCCATTTTAATGGAACCTGGTAATTCCAGATCTTTTGTTCTAGGACAGATGACACTATAATGTCTTCCTTGGCAAAGAGAACAATTAATCTTGCTTCTGCACTGTTTCACTTGATGGCCTACCTTCAAACATCTGTAACAACATCTCTTTTTTGATAATATTGCTGTTTTTTTCTGATCAATCTAAATTTAAAGCAGGTTTACAATTTTTACTTTCATGATTCTTTTCATTGCAAAAAACACAAGTTGTTATAGCAAAATTCTGGTTTCCTGCAAAATGTCCAGCAGCAATAGGCGTATGTCTTTTAAATGAGTGAGTCTTGGCACTGCAATTTTACTGAACAGAGAAACCTTTCATTGCCAGATTATAATTCACTCTTCTGCTTCAACATCATTTTTCAAAAATAGCATCAAATTTTCCAATCTTGATTCCCCCTTCTTATCATTTGAATTATTCTTTCTCTGCCAAGCTTTGAGGATTTTTTCCATTAAACAAGATTCCACAAGAGGAAACAGCATTGCTGCATACTTTTCAGTCGTCACACCTAGACTTTCCAGAGCTCTTAATTGAGTTTCAATCCGATCATACAAGGTGGGAAGTTTCACTTTTTGATCTCTAGATTTCATAAATATTGTTAATTTCAATAATTCACGTACATAAAACTCCACAAGCAGTTCTTCCCTTCCAAAACGAGATTTTAAAGAATCCACTGCCTTGCAATAATTTTCCCTTGATGGTGGAATACTCTCAACCAACTCTATCGCTCTAGAGGAAGGTTTCATGCACTGTATTAGATATTGAAGTTTGTCAGCATCGTCGATATCTGGATCACTGTCAATTTTACTGAACTGACCCCAAAATGGCAACCAGTCATTTATTTCTCCACCAAATTTCTTTAATTCTGGCAAGGGCAACTTGAATTTCGTCTTGGATACACTGTGAGTAGAACCACTTTCATCACTCTCACTAACATTACACTTTGTTTTAAAAATCAAATTAATTATTTTAAATTTTCTACTAAAACAATCTAATTCATAAATTTCAGCAATCAATTCTGTTGAGTCTTCATCTGCTTCCAGCAACATTGTATTTTGAATTTCTTCCTTCAAGATGCAGAGTTTATTATAGTTCTCCCTCAACAGTTCAAAATCGGTCAATACATCGAAGCTATGAGCTAAATCACCGCCATCCTTAGAAAAGTCATCGTTAATGGAATCATGTAAACGTAAAAATGAAGAGCGAGCAACTAATCTTTTTTTTTTCTTAAGAAGCTCCATTTCAATTTCAAATAAACATAAGTATTTTAAATATCAAAATAATAATCCAGTTCAAAATTCACTTGCCTCTCTTTAACTTATTGTCCCCAAATCGAATTATACAGGTCCTGTCACGGACGCCATGTTGAATTTGCATCAGCACTTAGTAGAACAATATATTAATTTAAACTTCCTTTAAATGCTTGATGCTCAGATTCTTTGACCCGCAAAATATGATTTATGGTATTTAGGCAAATAAAGTAACTCTAAAATAGGAATATTCTCACTAAAAAACAAATAGCAATAAACTTTATTCACTCGTCTTCATGAATTCCAACTACAAATACAGCGAGGCGACGAATTTTCAAAAATTATTTTTAACAAGTTGAGTAGTTCGCAGCTTCTCGCGGACGTGACAATGCCAGTAAAAATGGACTTTTGAGTTGTGCTTCTTCAAAAAGCCAATCTGTGGTATATGGGTTTGTATTATTAACCTAGAAACAACATCATGCTCAAATTGAAAAAGAGCCAAATGTACAGCTACATAGGTTGGAATAATTTAACTACCAAACATTTGAGAGAAATGTTACATTACAAAAGATCACAACCTATGCATCAGTAAGAAGTCGATTGATTTCATTTCTCTTCGTCTTTAGTACATGCTACTTAAGACTTAATAAGTACAATACTGAATTAGAAATATACTCTAAGAAAGAAACAATCAGCTATTGACAATGTAAGGTCTAGCAGAGGAAATAATTGTCAGAACAAATCTTTTGACTCGTGTTTCATTAACAAATTGAGAAGAAATTATAAGGTTGACAGATGATGATCATATGAAATGCAATATGTGTTGCTTCACATAAATAATGGATGGCTGGATAAAAAGAATAGCTGCACAACCTTATGGGCATTTCAAAGAAGAGATGTATTCTAGGAAAAAAGATGAGTAGGGGATAATGGTTAGTAGTACCAATAACAGTATAATAAATTTTGAAAATATTGCATATATCACATAAAGGGCATAGTTTCCTGCAAAATTAAACCCAGAAAATATTTTTCTGGGTTTAATGAAAAGAAAAGATTGAAAGGAAAAGATTGATGTGAATTTAGAAGGAATGGATTTCACATTTGACCAGACAATGAAGATTAAAATGCAAAATTGTGAAGAACTGTAGATCTCATATGCCAGCTATAACAGTGATGACGCTTAAGTTTTTAGAATATCATATAGCTTCTCAGATGTTCAACAAAATAAATCACTTGTAACAAACAGAAATGATTAAAAAACTGTTTATACTTCCAGTTGATATATCAAATAGTAGCCGACCAAAACTAGGAATTATAAACAAAATAGTTGCACAAACCCTGTTGTTCTATCACCTAATTACCATTCCTTTTGGGGTTTTTTTTTTCAATAATTATTAAACAATTTATTTAGCTGAAATATGCACAAAATATAAAACCATGCTTCAAGGCATGGATGTTACACTCGAGTGTCACAGCTAAGCGTTTAACAGTAGAGTGCCATAGGAAATAGTAAACTTGAACAACAGAAGTAGCAGGTGCAGCTTTGAAAGTAAGACAAGATGGATGAATGTGAAGAAGACTACGCCAGGTGAAAACAAAGACACTTAATATTGTTTTAAAAATATCAGAATATGACTCTCAGAAACTTATTTTACATTGTAAATCTTTCTTTCAATAATATAACTAATTGTACTGATTTGAATATCTAACTATCTAACTAAATGTTATTTAGCACAAACAACTTATAACAGTAATGTTTTTTTCCTTCTTTCATCTTTTCTAGTATAATGGGGTATAAAACAAAGCCTCACTTAAACTCACTGGATTTTGGCCAACTGTCATTTTTTTAATGTATATTTTAAACAAGATATGCTTTTTTAAAAGAAATTATCACTGATCAATTTTTTTTATTTCTCAAAATACTTCTATTTAATTGTAATACATGTGCAAGATTGTTCCTCTAATGAAAGTTATATTAAATAATATTAATCAAAATTTCAGAAAGTTTTTTTTAAAAAAAACACATTTACACTCTAATATTTTAAATATACCACATTAAGTTGGCATTAACTGTCAATTTCAATTCTCTGTCCAAAGTCAAGCAGAAAACACAGAAAACTTTCTATTTTAAAAACAATTTTTAAAATTCGTGCGTGTGTTTACCCCTTCCTTATATTACCTGAATCTTCCTTATTTTTTGTTAGCCATAAATTTTAGTCCCCACCCTCAGTTCTAATTCACAACAGATTGAAAGAACTCTAACAAACTTCATTTAGCTTTAATTACTAATCTAAGAGCAAAATCAAAATAAACCTTTTTAAATAAGTAATTAGAAATAATTTTATATCTGTCATTAACTCTTATTAACGAATAAGCTGGCAATGCTAAATAAAGTAAATTTTAACAAGAAATTGTATTAACCGTTTTTAAAATGCAAAAGAGGCATGTTACATACTGATTGTCACTCTTATTTAATTCTAAGAAGTCATATCATAAAATGTCAATCCCATTCATGAAGCATTATGTCTTGTACACTGATTTAAACTATAAAAATATATCTCTGAATTGCCCTAATATTGTCCTACAATGTAGTTTAAAAAATCTAGGTGCTATTTCTATCGTGTTACACTAGCAAATAAAAAAGGCTACATAAATCTCTAATGAATAACTATTCCTTATCCTTGATAAGTGTGAGATACACATATGATTTATCATAGAAATCAGACTTATGTCTCTACCTTAAATGTTATTCATTTTACCTCAAATACCCAACAATAACTTTGTAATATATTTGATTATAAAAAAATCTAAATTAACATAAACACTTTAAAATATACCTTTAGTAAAATAATACAAATTAAATAGGGTAACTTCAATATTATAAGCATTTTGCAAATGACAGCTGATGCTATAATTTTTCGATCTTCTCAATAAATGTAACAATCAGCAAACTTTTTCTAAAATTTATGGAAAAAACCCCAAGAAGATTTGAAAATGAAAGGGTACGAAGCTAGGAAAGAAAACTATTACTATAAGCATTATTTAAAATATAACAATTTTTTCTCTAGAAAAATATAATTAATCTCTAACAAATAAAAATTCTAAGATAAACCTTTTATGGATTTGGAGAAATGTATTAGCATTTCAGTGCATCACATAAAATATAAAATACATTTCAAAGAACAAGTTCGTTATAAATCACCGCTTAATTCACATGTAAAATGTTACAAACAATACATATCATTTTTATAATTTGTAAAAAAAAGTAATTCATGATGTCAGATGCTTCAGTCATTTTTTAACATTGAAGCAATGGTATCAAGTGGAAATAAAATTACAACACAGAGAAAAAAAATCCAAGTTTTAGAAAGTAAAAATGAATGCCCCTGTTAAAAACATTTTAAAAATAAAAATTAGGAGGAAAAATAGTTTTACTCATTACAAACCATTTAAAATAAAAATTTAGCTATGAAGGCTACATAAGGATATTTTACTTACTTCTGCCGCCATGAATTGTCCAAGTCCTAAAGGGAAAGTTAAGCTAGATATCACAATCGTTATAACAGCAGGATACATGAAACGACTGAAAAAGAATGCCATATGTAAAATACATGACAAGATTCAAAAATGATCAAGTAAGAAAAAGTAACTTAACTTCTAAACAAAGAGTTTGAAACAGAATAATTAGTTATTATCATGCAACTTATTGATATGTACGATGAATTATTGCACAACACAATTTTCAATTAACAAGAAAATAAAAATGTATTTAAATATTAAAGATTTTAAATTTCATTTTTTTTTTAATTTACTAATCATAGATTCTTCTCAGTCTTTATTATACATTTAAGAAATGTAATTTTATAAAAGGTCAAACCGCCATTGACATTATATTTTCAATAAATTTATCAGGTTAATGGCTATTCTGCATGAACATGTAACTTAAGTAAAATATTTAAAGATAACTTTTACAATACAATTTACGAAAAAAATTGATTCAGATATTTCTAAAAAAACTTATTTTGCAAATAAGGAAAATTGATACAAATACATTCAATGACTAGGATATATATATTTCCATATAAAAAATTTGTCATTAAACTACAAATAAAAGCATGACAAAATTTTAAAACCCGTGTAAAATATATTTCAAAAATTTCAAAACAACTTTTACAGACAGGTTATGGAATAGTAAAATAAATCATACGATAACACAAAAACTTTTTTAAGGAATCAATATAATAAAATGAGGAATATTATACATATTTGATTTCAAGTTAAATTGATATAACTTACAGAAAGACTAAAATTGCACTAAAATGACTAAATTTCCTCCACTTTTTTCCCCTAACATAAAATGTGTCATTATCAGCATCCCCAAAACAAGTTTCTACATTTGATTGCACTAACAAATTATGAAATGAACTGCATGAATGTTTAAAGTTCGATCAACAGGGGTTCAAAGATAACCCACTTTCATTTAATAAACAAGAAATTAGCATATATATATCACCAAAATACTAAAGATTAACACTGTGGAAGCTACTATAAATACAACTGGATTGGAACCAATACATCATTGATTGAAAGCTATTCAAATTCCATTAAGAAGAATGTCAGTACAAGGGTTATGCATTATTCTTTCACTTCGCAGTTGTAAATGTTTATTTTAGCAGTAATTTTATTTTGTTCAACTTTAATTCAACCACATTTACACATTAAAATTGTGCTTTTAAAATACTCTATGTGTGTGTAGTCAGTAAAATTGAATTTAAAGAGACCATCTAAAAAAAACTATATTTAGAAACTGGAAAATATTTTATTTCAACTTTTTCCCCTCCATTCTTAATAATGTTCGAATGTAGTAAAATATTTTGCAGTACAACATTTTTGTACAATCACTTTTCCCATTGTCAAACACAAATCACATAAATGCTTTAAGTACCAAAGTTGCATTGTTAGTTTTAACTGTCATAATTTCATCCATGGTAAAATAAAAAATTTAATACGGGTAAAAGTAATAATTTCAATTTTGAGTTATTGTCTATAAAGGGTATACCCTGACTCCAAGAAATTTTGAACTAGTCATAGGATTCAATCAATTAACACAGAACTAACACTTATTTTATTTATTTTCTGTTGGCTGAACAGGTAGTTAAAATAGCGCATATAATCAGGGTTCTCTCTTATGGTGAATGAATGCACATCCACCATATAAGAAAACTGTAAAATCCTGTAAATCCTTACTCTTTTCAGCGTACACCATTGCAAAGGTGTTTTCAAAGTATCTGTGATAATATTTAGTCATCAATAAGTAACAAAAATTTAGGCAGGACTATGCTATTAATATTTATTTATTCAGATCATACAAATTGTTATGCTTTTGATGAAACATATTTTAATCCCTCCCATTTGTAACATGATAAACAAAAAAACTATTCAAGAAACAAAATGAATATATATTAAATAAATTTTACCCATTATTATTTCATACATTTACATTCATTCCTTAAAAATTACTTCCTAACCTTAATTAAGTTTTGTATATCTGCTATAGTTCTAATATTAACTGTGCCAAATAATAAACTATTATGGAATATCATTATTTAAACATAAAACAATTATTATTGTGGCTGCACACTGGTTGTTAAATTATTTGAATTTCACTATTTTCAATAGTTCTTTTTGAATGCATGTTATGTGGAAAACCTGGAACTTAATTATCTTTCTTGCAGAACGATTTTGTCCAGAAACATGGTTTTACACTAAAAGTGAGAATACATAAGGAAATATTGCTGAATATGTAGGGGTGACCTTGGCGACAGACATAGAGTCAAAACAAGATGTCCCTATACAAACCTCCAGACTTCTAGAACAATCTTTAGAGGTAAGATATATGACCAACCATGTGTGTCAGTTAATGTATGTAGAGTAATGTTCTAATGCGATATTGTGATTAAATTATTTGATTCCGCGATTGCGTGAACAGTGAATTTGTGCTTTAGTGGATTTACATATTTGAGTTGTTTCCTGATAAAAGGAAGTTATTGTATCAACTAGTCACAAAAAAAAAATTTAAATTTACTCTGAAAGAGCCAACAGATTAATTGTGTGGCACTGATGAAAACCGATCGACCACCTAACAATACTGAACTAATAGTAATCAACAATTTGATTTGTTTGATACAACAACAAAAACTTAATATACCATACATTTAACATTAAAAAAATGATTACAAATGTTGAATAAAAAAAATTTAAGCAATAAAAATTTTACAAATCTATAAATATATTTTTATAATTTGACAATAACCTTACTTTCGCTGAAGAAACGAATTCATTTTCTTATGTCTTCTATTAAAGTAAACAATTTGTCTATGCAGCCAAACAAAAAGGGCCCCAGCAAATCCACAAAATGCTCTAGAAAGTTATACATACATTATACAGATATAAAATTTAAAGTTACAGAATTACAATTCTTCCAATGTTAAAACACAATTATATGAAAGAGGTCCTGAATTTTTATTTATGAACACTATTTCACTCTAATAAAAAACATCAAACAAATGTTTAAATTGTGGTATTTAACAAGAAAAAAATATATTGAAATGTGTGAGTGTCGAAAGTCATGGGATACTTCATATCGTGTGGAGCCTACTCTTGCCCAGTGAAACAAAAACGAAAGTGTTACCAGGGCAGGATTTTGTGCACGAACTGATCTTTCAATCAAGTCCCATAAATGTTCTATAGGATTCATGCCTGGTGATCTAGATGACCAAATCATTTTCTGCATTGGTTCAGAATATTTCTCATGCCAATGGCGAACGATTTCGGTTCGGTGACGGTGCACTGTAATCCTGGAAATTTTAATCATTGTTCGGATACATGAAATCCATGACGGCTTTAAATAATATTCAAGCAAATGAATATAATCATTTCCAGTTAAAGATTAATTCAGGTTGATAAGAGGACACAATCTACACCACCTGCTTGCCAAGTGCATTTTGACAACTTAGATCTATGGCTTCGGGACATCTGCGCCATACTCGAGCCTTACCATAAGCACAATGAAACCTTACCAACTGGAATCAAGATTTAAACGAAAAAACAACGTTTTTCCAGTCATTTAGGTTCTATTGTGTTTTTAGTAAAAGGCATTTGAGTCTCTTTTCTGTTATCATACCATCAACACAAATTTCGCTGCTTTGTCCTCAGAGGCATATCTGTCTTATGTCCCACACTAACTGTTACTGTTGTTTGACGCAGTGTTACTTGTCTGGTAACACTGACTACTATACCCAGATGTCACTGGTCACAGTCATTCAAAGTGGTGTCCGGCCAATGTGTTGTCCATGGTGAGAAGTTATGCCCAAGTTCAAATATTCTCAGCACACTCTTGACACTGAAGATTGAAGAATGTTGAATTTCCAAACTATTTCCAAAATGGATAGCCCTCATGTTTCCCTCCAACTATCGCTCCACATTTAAAATTTGTTGTTTCCTGTCATGCAGCCATAATACGGATAGAAAATTTTTCACATGAATCAATTGAATACAAATGAAAGCCCTGATAATGCACTGCTCATTAATACATTTCTTAAGTAATGCAACGGCCATTTGGATATTTGCATATTATTATTCCATGACTTTTGGCAATACACAGTAGAATTTTGTTGAAACACATTAGACAATCAAAAATGGGCTGCCATGCATATATATTTAAAATAACTTATTAATTCTAATGAGTTATTATCAAATATCAGAGGGGGTTTTTTTTATCATTAAAAAAACATTGAAAATTTTTGAAACTAATTTCAGTAGACTTCTGACAGTAAGCATAGCTTTTGAAATGAACAGAAAAGCAAACAAAAAATGGTTAAGTATCAAAATCAAATGCTGGAAATATTAATTACTGCTTACCAAGACCTTATTATAGTTAAGAGCTTTTGAAAATGAATTGTTTCCAAATTTTAAAGACAAATATAAATTATACATAGCAACCTGTAATATTTTAAAGCATACCATACATAAATAAATTATTCAATGTCAGTAAACAAAATTTCAAAACTTTTGCCATATTTATAAGAATTAAAAAGGAAGAAAGGGCCACGAAACTTTCCATCAAATTTAAAAAGAGTAAAGGTGAAGAGTTCTTTAAATTTCAGAAATTCCTTTTTTACACCCCATTTTTCAATTCCAATGATTTTAAAAAATATATATACACAGAAAAATTATAAAATACTTGATATAAAAACATTACGAATTCTATGATGTCTTATAATTCTGAAGGTATTAATTGCTAAGAAACTTACAAAAAAATTTTAATTTGAGATTGAAATATGGAAAAAATATAAAAATACATAAAACTATGTAAGAAAAATTCATTTTCATTTTTTTTAACTATACTTTGGAATTAATTCAAAATATTTGATAGCAAAATTTAATTTACATCCAAAAAACACACATGTAACAGTAAATGCAAATATACAACACACATGCTGTTTTTAACTTTTAAAATGATAAAATTTTACTAAGAATTTCAGTAGAGAATTGGAAAAGCACCCTGATGAACAATTTTTACTAAAAAATCAGTAATAAAATATTTTTAACAAATAAGATATAATAACACATAAAACACAAACGAATAACTTCCAAGAAGTAAACTGAGAAGTTTTTATATCTGTAGAACATATTACTGTAACTGAAGGAGAAAATGGTTTTAAAAGACAACTAAGCAATTAAGAATTATACAAATTATGATGTAGATAACTGAATTTTGAAGGGAGATTTTTTAAATAAAATAGATTCAATAAAAGATAAAACTTTAAAAAAAATTTTTAATTATTGAAAATATATAAAACCAACCCAATTAATGCAAATGCCAAAAGCTCCTGTGGATCAAATGGAAAATCAACTGAAAAATTTGTTTTGAAGAGGGCTGTAATAGTTTCTGAAAATGAAATTTATTATTATAATAATATTGTCTCAATAAATAGGTATGTAATACATGAAAAAAGCAATAACAAAGAATATATTGGTGCTAAATAGTAATTGTACTCAGTAATTTCAGACAACCAAAATGATTTCAAGATTAAATAATAAGTTCTTCTCAGAACATTAGGCACTCTCCTGCTATTTATATAAACTTACCAGTCCTTCATAATGATTGTAACCTTTATCAAATAACTCAGATTAAATCTAGAACAAATTATGTATCCAAGGACTGATTTTCCAACTTTACACTGATTCGCTATAATATTTATGGTAACTATATATTAGATTTCACTTTCAGTAAAAAAAAAAATTTCATAATTTTTACATGGCTTTAACATAAGTTGGAAGAAAATGTATTTATTAGTTTTTCAAGGAAACTGAAAAGTCCTTTGTCATGAAGAATTAGAATAGATTTAAAAAAATTTTTATAAAATATCAATACAGTAAAAAAAATGTTTAAAATCCTATGAATTGCGAGTAAGAAGTAAAATATTCAAAAACCAAAAAACTCAATAAGTGTAGGGAACATTTAAACAGCTGACAATTACAAAAGTCAAGCAACAGGCAAATTAGGTGAGTACAAATAACATATATAATACACACTTTATAAGGATCTTTCTTTTTCAATACAGAAATTCTTAAAGGAAGATTAAAATTTATTTTCATTCTGAGAAATATATCATTCAATAATTTTAAGAAATGAATTTCATAATATTTTAAAATAAAACCAATTCATTTGTACATTTATCTAAAAATATATTTGGAAATAAAATTCAACAATTATTATAACCAAAGATGGAAATTATTTATTTTTTTCAATAGTAACCAGTACCTAGACATAACATATCATGTAAACTGAAATTATATACATAATAAAATTGATAAGAAAAAAAATGAAGAAACCATACAACCTTCATCTTTAAACCACACAGCAAGTAAACGCCAAACCATGGCGCCACAACAAGCTGCAAAAAATCCTCTGTAATAATTTCTTACAGCAAAGAAAACAGATGTTACTTCAATGCTGAAAAGTACACCTGCATAAACAAAAAAATAAATAAATATTGAACATACAAATTATAAGTTTCTCAAAAATAATGAGTTATTAAAATCTATGCAATACTTATGTGTAAGTGTGAAGACAAATGGAATAAATATTCAGACTAAAGCAAAAAAATAAAAATACATATCTAATTTTTCACTATTTTTGTATTCAAAAAAGGTACAAACTTTGACAGAATATTTATTTTTTAAAAGAACTTTTAAAAAATGATCATGAATCAAAATAAAATTACTACATAAAAACAGTACAATTTTACAATTATATACAATTCTTGACACATTACATACAATTATTGCACATACAATACATGAAAGAAATTTTTAAAGCACAAAAGAAAATTTTAAAATCACAGCTATCATCAAACATTACTGATGCTATGAAAGTTACTCGGAAAACTAAGTATTAAATAAATTAATGCATATTAAGCATATGAATAATTCATAAATTAAATTTAAATACACTTCTAATCACAGATTTCAATAATCAATAATTTGCATTCTTCAAACCACCTCCAGATTTGCATTTTAAACAACTATATATATATATTAAGTCTATATTTAACAACTCAAGACTCTTTTTATAAATTGAAAATATTAGAATAAAATATGTAGTACAAGAATAATAAGAAAAATTTTGTGAATAAAAATCCACTGACAAACACAGAATTTCTTTTTATATGCAATAAATTTTTTCTGCTGGACACAGAAACCTATTACCTCTTGTTATTAAAATTTATTCTCAATAGATTCAGTTGTTCAATGCAAAAAAAATTTATAAAACAAAAAAGAAGGAAAGAAAACTTTCATTCGGAGAAAATTGAATGTTAAATAAAAAAAAGTTTTAATGATTAAGACAGCAACTAACAACAGCTGCTTTAATGCAGGAACAGTGAAATAGGATGAAAATTTAGATATTTTTGAAAATATTTATAATCTTGCACAATAACACTTCTTCAGAGAGATCATTAAGTCTCACTGTTATCTTCATTGACAAAAAAAAAAAAAAAAAAAAATCCTATCTTTTGAGTTGAAACTCAGTCAGATGCTTTTAAAAAAATTTAATTTATCAAATCTATTCAACAAAACATCTTTCAACAAGCCTTAAATTTAAATTTTTAAAAAAATCCATCAAAAAATTTAGTTTATTTTAGACATTTTTTTTATTATTATGAGTGATCTATTGCTTTAGAACCCTATTTAAGCATTATTATAATAAATGAGTGCTTTTCAAAATATTAGATCTAACAAATAACATTCGTATTCATCTATCATTTGATATATGCATATTTTTAAAACTTATTAACAAAAGACCAACTTTTTTAAGTATTAAAGTAAAATAATGATTTTAACTGAAAATAAAACATCATTTATTAATAATAAAACAACAGCTATTAATAATAAATACATCTTGATGAAAACGTTTAGAAGTTAATAAGCAAAAAATATTTTTGTATCCAAAACTTTGTATCTCATTCAGGGATTGATTTTTGAATTAAAAATGCCAGTATTTCATATATCTACAAGCACAATCTAAAATATTTATATAAAACGATCCCAGTGATAGCTTCGTCAGTCAACCAGCAAATTAATAAAATATTATGTGAATTACATAAAACTTAAATTACTAACCACCAATAGGTGCAGCAAAACTGCACGCAACTCCAACAGCACAAGCAGCAGCAAGCATTTCACTTGTCCTGGATTCATTCTAAATATAATTTTTTGAACAACAAAAATTAAGTAATAAGCATACAAACTTCAAATTGTAAGTTTAATGTAATAATTATAAACTTCGGATAGCATTCTCTTATATAATCAAAAGTTTCCAGCATTTTTCACTTCTTTCAAAACACAATTCATTCAATTGAATTAGTTCTAAAGGACAATCTAAAAGAACCTTTGGTTCTACAGTAATTCAGTGTTTGATTTACAGAATTATATTACTTTTTCAGTGCTTCACTGTCATAAGAGAAGATTAAAAGTAGAAGAAAATACCACTAAAGATTTTATCTGAAGTTAAATATTTCTCATGCAGTTTCATTGAAAAAAATACTTTATTTTACGGCTAAACAAACTGATTTGTTTCACCTCATAATTAATTGTTACTGTTACATTTAGGTGTCAATATCAAGCATGTATCATTCAGACAGCAATAGAGAAGCATTTATGAGCAAATTTCTAATTTTTAAAAATCTAAGTAAGAAATTTAAAATCTTGTCTTAATTCATATTTAATTATGAAAAAACATTTTAAAAATACTTAACAGTACTAATTATAATATGTGCTGCAGATATTCACAAATTATTTTACAATATCTCTTAATGAATATGCTATGACTTTTTGAGTACTTGTATAACAGATATTTATAGACACTCTCTATAGCAAAAGAAACAAAACGACGCACCAAGGAGTCGCCCGATTGTAATGAAATTTCTTATGCAAAGGCATTTTGACCGAACATGAAAATGATTAAAATTTGGTGTCCAATGATTGAATAGTGGGAACTACAGAGTATCGGAACTGCGCACTCAGCAAGTGTATGTAAGAAGCGATTCTCAATCTGATGGTCAAATTTTCTGTTGCATTGCGATTTCGGATACCTTTCAAAGACTGAAATAATGCCTCGCCGCAGGACTCGAGCTCATTACGAGCAACTGTCTGAGTTTGAAAGATGTTGTTTCACTGGATTGAAAGCAGCAAATTGGGAAAATCGGAGGAATCGCTCGTAACATGGGTCGAAGCGATGCAGCGAGAAGATGCTGGCAAGAATGGGTGGACAATGGCAGATTTCAGCGTCATGATGGTAACGGTCGACCTCGGGTCACAGCAGATCGGGAGGACAGAGTGATTGTCAGATCAGCTGTCACAACGCCTGATTCATCGTTATCAACCATCAGACAAGCGACCCGCACACGAGTGTCCACCATGAGAATTCACAGACGACTTATAGATCTACGCTCGTAACGACCGCTGCGCCACCTGCCACTCAAGCCTGCACACTGTTGAGCTAGATTACAGTGGTGCTTGACTCGATCACGATGGAATGATGCTGACTGGGGATGTATAGTGTTTAGCGATGAATCCCGCTTCCAACTGTGTCCTGACGATCATCGAAGACGGATCTGGAGACTCCCAGAGCAGCGTGCCGATCTTTTCACTACTGCACGGTATACAGACCCTCAACTAGGAGTTAGGATCTGGGATGCTGTTGATAGCCGGGCCCCTTTGGTCATCATTAGATGCACACTTATAGCACAACGGTACGTCGACTACATTCTGTTTTGCTACCGTTCCTTTTGCAACAAGCCGGCCTATTTTTTAGCATACAGCTGGCATTATGCCAGATAGCATAATGCCAGATCACGGCACGTGTTGCTATGATCTGTGTTACAACTTGTCAAACCTTCCTTGGCCAGTCATATCTCTCTCCAATTGAGCATGACTGGGATATGATGGGAAGGCGACTGCATCTACCAGGGAAAGTTGATGACATAGCCAGACAATTGGAGCAAATTTGGCAAGAAATACCGCGGGAGACCAGTAGGGAGTTTTATCACTCTCTGCCACGTCGTGTGGTAGCCTGCATCCAGGCTAGAGGTGGGTCAACACCTTATTGAGCTCGTTACTTTGTAACTATGTAACTCTGAAATAAATCATTCCACTTTTCTGAAATTTTTAATTATTTTCTATCCGGTACATAATTTTCCTATCCGCCAATTATTGTCTCCATCGGGCAACACCTTCTTGGTACGTCAATGGGTTTTTTTTTTTTTTTTTTTTTTTTTGTTATAGAGTGTACTTTAAAATGAAATATATAAAAAATATATTAGAAATACAATTTTTTTTTTAAATGTTGCCTTAAAAGTAACTTTTTGTCATATTAATACTTATACTTTACTGAAGAAAAAACAAATTCAAATGCAAAGAATTCAAACATATTTTTAAGTAACATAATGCATACAAACCTCATATATTCCTTTAAATGATGTTATTAATTTACTTAAAAGTGTAGCAACAATACTTGCTACATGTACAAAAGGTCCCTAAAATAATGAAAAATTCATATAATATTAATATAATATTAAATTCACATATTAAAATGCCCAATAATAAAACAAAAAATTATTCATCGAAATTTATTAATTCTTTTTCGGCACAATTATATTAAATTACTTTAAGGAATAAAACAAAATACAGAATCTTCCTTTGAATAAAATTTTTTTTCATATGAACATAAGAACATCACTTTTTCTTCATAGAGATCATGGTTAAAGTTTTTAAAATCAATCTATCTAATTGCCACATTTCATTAAGAAATTAAATCTAATACTCCAATCTAACATTCCTAGATTTTAAACAAAATATTTTTCTTTTCTTGATTTGCATGTAAATAAATTTAAAAAATAGCATTCACATTGCACAAAAAATTAATAATATCATAAATCAAAACTTTCTTCTTTTCCTATTGGCAATCCACTTCCTAATGAGCATGTCAGTCCAACAACTTTAGAGACAAGTGTCCTAAATGTGAGGTATTCTTTCAATACAACACCTCTTAGAACTGTTTTCATTTCTGGAATGCCTGAACCTTTAATGGGAGAAAATACTATCTGTAATTTTTAATGACAGAAATACACTTCAGACAAAATTATTACACGTATTGTAAGTTAATAATAATAAAAAAAAAAGCTTGATAATTTATAAAAATTGATACATATATGAATGCATAATATGTAAATTAATTTTAATTTTAAAAAGCCTTCTCATATTCGCCTAATAATATAATTTCTAGATTCAGAATAGATATGAATAAAAGTTACAGCCTGATGCATAAGTGGGAGGTTAATTATATTGTTTTTCTGTATGAAACACATTATCTAATTGTCTTGAAAAAGGTTTCTAGAATTTTTGAAAAAAAAAGTATTTCATGATTTTTTATACAAAATTCTTTTTTCATATATTCCATTCAAAATATCTTTTTTTTTTCCATTCCAATTTGTATTGTAAGATACAAACTATCAAAGAAACTTTGCACAGAAATGCAAGGTGTTTAACAAGATTTCACTTAAAATTATAAATTTAAATATTATTTAAAATTAATTCTCAAAAGGGTAATAAATATTTCAATGGCACTAGGTATGCTGAAAGTTTGTATTAAAACAGAAAATGAATTCATGACGAACAGCAGAAATTACTCTTGACAAAATCAATTCTAATATTCAATAAATAAAAAGAATTTATGGAAATTGAATATAAACAGTTATATGAACATATATTACCTAGTTCACAAATTGAATTAATATTAAATTATTATTAAGAATAATAAAATGAACATAAAAATTTAACAGAAAATTATGAATAGACGAATTTAATCAATGTCAAAAATCAAGTATTCCTAGTGCACCTTGCAACCTTACTTATGGGATGCAGCATTTCATTTGTGTACTTCTACGGAGTTACAAAATCTTTATCATAGATAAATTGTTCAATACAGTAGTTTCTAATAACGTATCCAAATAAGTAAACAGCTGATCCAGGTTCTGAATTCATGTTTAATCATCTCGGCTACACAGGTAACAAAAATGATACCATCATAAACATAAAGAAGAAAACAGAAAGCAACGTAAGGTCTTCTTGCTATGTTTATGCGGTTTCAGTAAGAAAAAAAGTAATGTATTCATCAAACCAAAGGAATCAAATAATTGTCTAATGAATGCATAACTATCTCTAACTAACAATGAGAAACAGCAATCTACAACTGTAGAAATAGATCTTTGACATAACTTGTTCTTTCATGACACATTGTTCCCAAGCTTACAAAGAGGTTCCGAATCTTTTTTTCATTTCATTTTTAAGTGTGTGTATAGCCATATATCAATGCAGTCGCAAAGAATTGTTTAAAGTGGTTAGGGTTAGCAAGTTAGTTTTCCCTTATTGAAAAGCTGAGTTACATTCAATGAAAGAAGCGGTAAAGCGTTCGTTACATTATATTTTTTGATCATGTATTACTTTTATCAGTAATCATAATAAGTTTCTTCTTTAAAAGCTCTTTTCTAAGATGTGATATTTGAAAGAAAGTGATTCGAGTAGAATTTTTTTAAATCCATTTGAGTCTTGATCACTACACATGTTTTCCCTCGTTTGGTAGATTTTTTTATTAATAACATTACATTACATTACACACATATTATATAACTTCGAAATTCTGAAACACGATCGATACATTATGAAAAGGATAGATTAAATTTGAGTTGACATCATATGCTCTTATTTTCCACCTTTAATAACGAGAGACCTTTCAAGATGAGTTTAAAGTTCACAACCACTCTAAATCTCCATTATGAATTATGGAGGAATCAATATTTGAATTCAAAATCAACCAAACAAAAACTTGGAAGATATATCATCAACCCCTAATTTATATAAACGAGGTTATAGAAAAATAATTGAATTTCCATTGAAATATATACACAAACTATCGATTTACTTTATAAGTTCAAGTATTAAACTTTCATTTTAAGTATTCAATATCTCTTCTTCATACAAACATTAGTATTATAAACATGTAATTAGTAAAGGAGGAAAAATTCATATTTACTAATATACTTAATGTTTTATTCTAATTTACAATAAAAGTACTGCTAATACAAATGCTAATACAAATATTGATCACATTATCTTTTTTTTCTGTGCAGTAAATTTGCTAATATAAAATTAGCACTTGTTAATACATTTTATTTATTTATTTATTTATTTTTTTTTAAAAAGAAAAAAGTTTGAATCAAATATCTCAAAACACAAACTTAAAAATTCTGAATTCATTCATTACTGTTGATTTCAAATGTTAAAAATAGAAATCGACAATATTGATTTAATATGGAGCTTTAGAACAATTATCATTGCTTAAATACATTAACAATAAAAGGCTCAAAAGAAATTAAACATAAAGAATTAACGGAAACAAAATACAAACCAATAGCTTGTGGTGCCATAATATGCACAAAACCCGATGAAAATAAGATCAATGTTAATGGAAATGCAATCCATGCCATGTATTGCAGTAGTGGATGTCTTGCCAAATCTCGATAAAGCCATATGCGCGCTGAAATTAAGATTATATATATATATATATGAAATACTAGTTAGAACTAGCATATATTTTTGATAAATATACATTGATTGACATCGAAAATGCAATACCGATAAGGAGTGGCCAGAAAGTGATAAAACTAGGCAAACTGAAAGAGACAGAAAGGAAAAATAAGCGACCTTTATTTCGAAATTATAAGCATAATACAGAGCCAGAATAGCATCAAATTAGTAGGTTGTAGGATTCTCTGCTATTACACGCGTCCTCTGAGACAAGAACAAATTTTCTACGATGATTTTCCTAGCAGAAATAATGGCACGAAAATTTGAACATTCTGCAGGTTCCTTCTTTATATCTTCTTCAATGTGCTCTAAAGAGCTGCGTATTTCACATAATGTGCATAACTCGGTGACGTGCGCCTACTCTGAAATTTGCATAATTTTCTGACCACTCCTACTTGGTATTGCATTTTCAGTGCTGCGAAGAGTATTAAAAACTTCTTACATAAAGAATATCTTCTTAATAAAATCATCAAAATCATTGAATAATATTTATCTTTCATATTTATTAGAATTAACACAATTTTAAAAATTCATTGTTCAAGTGAAAAATCAATAATCAAACTAAAGCATACGAACTAAAGTCAGTAAAAATTCAGCTTAAAAATAATTTTAAAACAATGATTTCAAAAATGTTTGATTAATTCAAGTAAGGAAAATAATTTTAAAATCGCTTGAATTGTCAAGTTCAAAGATAAACATTTCAAAACAAACAGCTCATATCTTATCCCTCAAAGCTCCAAAAATTTTTAAAAAATAATTCTAATTGAAATCAAATGTTTCAATCAAAATAAGTTCAGCCACTTCCACATTTCTTACAGGTTTATTCACAAATTTATTTGAAAGAAAACGAAGAAAAAAGTTCCAACGAGGCATTTATAACCTCTCACAAACCTGAAGCTGAATACAACATGCGATGATATTAATGCAATTGAAAAATCGTTAAATGAAACTTATCTCGTGTTAACAATGGTTATAGATATAATTATACGAGACAATTATGGCTATGCAAGACTTCCATAATTTAGCAACTAGAGATTTGATTCAAATACAAGTATAGAGCATTCGAATTAAAAAAATTAATTTTGATCAAAAGTAGGATTTATCACAATCAATAAAATGACATTCCCCCTCCTCACA
>BMAW01118933.1:167257-212061 GCA_019974015.1 Nephila pilipes
AAAAAAAAAAAAAAAAAAAAAAAATATGAATGATAACAACTTTACTGCTCTGATAATTAAAAAAGACATAACATATTTTTTCCCTGGATCCAAGAAAATTTACATAATATTGATTTTATTTTAATTCGCAAGAGATATAGTTTGTCTAACAAATAGGTAATTTTATAATTTTCGAATATTTGAAATCTAATGGTAGAATTTTGTCGCACTTAATCTAAAGCAGATTTGAAAACATGCAACAATATAGGGTAAACAATTGTGATACAGCACTGAATAAACAAACTTTTTCTCAAGACAGCGACTAGGCAACACTGGTGAATTTGTCGGACATAAGAATAAAATGTTGTGAATGTATGTCAAAAGTTGCAGAAGAAAGTTGCACGTACGTGTTTGTCTGTCAACCTCAGTATAAAGTTGCACAAAAACAGATATCGGTTTTCCCCCCCCCTCCTTAAAATGAGCGTCATCATTTAATTATTTTAAGGTATGTTAAAGAAGTGGAATTTTTTTAATAACCTCTTGATACCCTAAGAAACATATGTGGACATTTAGTGTTTTTTATTATATAATTATTATTGCTATCATCAGTAAGAACAAAAATCTGGCAATAAATTATTCACTACAGAATCTCAACAACAACAAAATCTTACGGTCTTATGGTTTTTTTACACCGTAAAAAAAGTATTTACGGTGTTCAATTAGGAATATGAAAATAGCATCATACTCTAGAAAATAGCGACGTATAAGTCATTATCCTAAAAAAGGGAATTGAAAAATCATCCAAGATGACACGATAAAAATTGTGTAAGACGAACTCGTTGTATTTTTGAGAAATGTGAAGAAACTGGTATACCCCGAATTTATGAAATCATTTAATTGGTAAATTATTATTATTATTCAACAACCAAAAATCTGGAGATTATGAATTTTTGAGCATTTTTACTGACTACCTCCCCCTTTTATTTATTTATTTTTTGCTTTTTGAATTCCTATCAATATCAAATGAATAAATAGTAATAAAACAAAAGAAAAATTAAGTCATTATTTCCCTCCTGTTATAAAATCGCCCCTAAAGAGGTTAAATGTTATATTTTATAATGCTTCATTTTGTCGTTTTTTTTAATCTGAAGAAATGTTAACTTTTAATAAGTGTGCGCTACTTTTAGACAGAATAACAATATACATTACAGAAGAACTAAAAAGAAATAACTCCATTAAAATTATACGTGATATTAAAATTAATACAAGAAATATTGAAAACAATAAAGTAAGTTATAGTAAACCTTTAAAAGTCAGAGAAACGAAAATTCGTAAATTAAGGGGGAAATTTCAGCAGAGTTAAGAGTATTATTTATGCAAGTGTTTATATCTCAAAACATATACTAGTGGCTAAGACAGGCGAAACCCTTTGAAACAAGTGTATTTGTTAGTTTTGATGGCTCATAATTCCCCCCTTTTTTTAGAATAGTACCATTACATTATATACCATTGAGAAGATAAGTTAACCAACAATATAATGCAATATAGTTCATTTAATTCTCTTTATTCTAACAAACGTTCCTAACCAGAAATATGAAGCACAACTTATTTAGGTTCTTTTCCTTCCTTTAAATGAAGTCAATAAGCACGAATATTTAGAGCAGTGGTTTTCAAAGGGTGCGCCCTAACGTATTCCAGAGAATTATGTGTCCACACAGCGGCGGATCAAGGGGATGGGCACGGAGGCACGTGCTCCAACAATTCTAATTTCACGCACAGACAAAAAAATAACATACCTGAACAGGAAATCCTAATCAAATTGTCCCAACCAAACTGAAAAGTATTTATTTTGTTGTTTTACTTCAAAGTTCTTTGCTGTGTCACAGCACAGAACCTAGTTATCTATCGTACTATGTAAGTTCTCAATTTGGATTTGATTCGAGTAGGTTAATATTTAATTTATTTTTAAACTTAGGACTAAATAAGCATGAACAATAAAAGAAATAAACACAGTTGAGTCTTATGAACTTTTTATAGAAAAAAAAGCAATTCTGTTATCCTGCCGATTTTGTGCCCACATTATCGTTTTTTGCCCCCTCAATTCGCCACTCGTACAGATATAAAAATATAGTTACTCTTTTTCTCGTCAATTTTCCCGTTCGAAGAAACATTTCACTATACACAACTGGTTTTCTTTTGGTTGTTATTAATATTATTATTTTAATTTTTTCTTCTCAGAAAAGTCACCTAACCAGAAATAGGAAGCACTACTACACCTATACACCACAGTTTTCCAATAAACTAGGATTGGTAACTTCCATGGTTGGCTACTAGCAGAGCTAGCGTCAATGTGATTTTCTATGTATTCATTTTCCAAAAACATTTCCATTGTAGCCTATGAGACTCCGTTGCCGGTAACTAGTAGTCTGTGGATATGACCACTTGAATACTAGGTATATACCTGTGAAATTCGGATTTTTTAAAGAAAACAACACATGTTTATTTAAAAGAAAGGCTAAACCTATTTATATGAAGTATGCGCAATTCGATAATACAACTATTCTCCATCATTCTGGCAAAAGATGGATTATGTTACGATTAAAAAAAAAAACTCTTATTTTTTGAAGCAAACCCTGAATCGACCCATTTTTTCACTTCTTCGAAATTAGCGACGCGTAGCTCAGGGAATCCGAGCACCATCGACCGGAGCAAGCGATAGTCCGAAGGAGCGAAGTCCAGTGAACACGGCGAGTGAGGTAACCCATCCCAATTCAATTCTTTTTAAGCATCCTTGATAATTTTCATGGAGTGAGACGGTGCACTAGTATGTAGCAAAATCATTTTTCAATGTATTTTCGTCCATTTAACGTTTTGTGAACAATGCATGGTTCAAACTGGTCATTTGTTGTCGGTAGTGGGTAGTATTAACAGTTTCACCAGGTTTGAGAACTTCATAACAAACAAACAACCTTTTGATCCCACTAAAAAAAAAGAGCAATGGCTTTTTTCTGAAGTGATTTGCTAATAACATCGGTGTTGATGGTTGGCCTAGATTAACCCATGATTTTTTTTTTTTCTTCGTTTGGGATTATCAAAATAAATCAATTTTTCATCACTTGTTACGATTCGATACAGGAAACTCATCTGCTGATGTCTTTTCAGCAGGAGTTTGCTGGTGACTTTTCGATTCTCCATTTGCTTTTCAGTAAAATCCTGTGGTACCCTTTTCCTTCTTTTTGAATTTTTTTCCATAGCGTGAACATGCTTGCTAACACTTTGAGTCGCATTCAGTACTTCCGCTAATTGTGATTTCGGTTCAGTTGAGTCTTCGTCCAACAATGCTTGCAACCAGCATTTTCCATTTTTTATGGTGATTTTTCCATACCCCTGTCTTTCACATCAATATCAACCGTTTTTAATCGATTGAACCAACATTCACAAGAGATGGTGCATGTTCGTCAAAAGTTTCTACCTGTATTCGATAAGTTTGAGCAGCAGTTTGTGACATTGGGCTATTTGCGGTTTCTCTTCACTAACCTTGGGGACTTTCAATTGAGATTGATTGCTTTCGCTAAACAACCTTTGCCCAACCAAAAATGAAACGTGATACATAAAGTTAGTATGTAAAGCAGTTAAGAATGAAGTGAAGTTGTTAGGTTTGGAAATATATAAACTCCGTCGGAAGGAGTAGAGTATCTGAAAGGGGATCTGGGAGAAGCTGTAGGTGAGATGAGGTGAAGCTGAAGTGTTAGATAAGAGAAAGGAGGAATTAAAGTCTATAGTAGAGGGTTCGAGTAAGGATTACTGGAGAAAGATTTTGCCTAGTGTTTGCAACAGTTGTTCCAGAATCTGAGTTGCAGTCGAGGAAGGACTATTGGTAAGAGTTGGTTAGAATACTATTGGTGGGTGGAATTAAGATATTAGAAAGCTTACCCGAGAGAGCGCAATCTTTTCTGTTATAGTAAATATATACTAATAAATTGTGAAAGTTGTTTTGGTGGTTCTGTAATTATTTGTGTCGTAGTGTATAATTATTGAATCTAGTGATGGCACAAGAGGACGCCCGGGTCGGGCGGGCGTCACAAGTTTTCTTCAAAATGATACAATAATTCAAGGCTTCCCACAAATGTTTTTTTTTTTTTTTTTTTTTTTTTTTGTATAAAATTCGACATTTTCAAATCAGGTAAAGATTTAAAGAAAATGAATTTATACTCTCACAAATTTCCACATGTATGATTTTGTAGGTTAGGAATAGTAACAAAATACGCGTGGTGCCGTCTGATAGTAAAACCCGCATTTCTTAGGTATACACCAAGTATATAGCAGTGAGGCGTTAGTGGTAGTGTGATATTCGTGTCGTGAATGTTACTTATTTTGAAAGTGTGAAAGCGGATGTTATGTACATAGTACTTATTTTCAGATAACTACACTTAAATAAAATTAAGAGTTCTCAAAAAGAAGCGTAATATTGATGAATCGGATTCTAGATGAGAAAAAAAAAGTCAGAGAGCAAGTAAGAAATTAAAATAGCAGCCTATTAGCTAATATAATAAAACTATTTGAGCTTCTGTTTCACATGGACCGGAAATAAAGATTATCCTTTACCCTTATGTTTAGTATGTGGATTTAAAATGGTAGATGATTCATTGGCTTTTTAGTAAACGTAAAACGAATCATTACTTTCTAGTAAAAGGAGTAAACATTTTAAAACTATACTCTCCAATTTACAAGATCAATCTCTAAGTTTTTTCAAGAGATTGTCTGAACACCAAACGAAAGCGGAGGATTCTTTTAAAAGTATAATGGCTATTTCTGAAAAAGCTCAAATCGCTTTTTTTCAAATCTCAGAACTGATAACAAAAAAATATGAAAGCTCATGCTTTAGGTGAGTCACTTATTTTGTCTGCATGCAAAAGAAAAAAAAAAAGTTGACAATGCTAGGAAATGTAGCAGAAGTGAAAATAAGAAAGATTCCTCTGTTCAACGATACAATTTGCTAGCGTATTACAGAAATGTTTTCTGATATCGAGAAAAAATATATGCAATAATAAACTTCAGTATTCAAAATTTGCATTGGAAGTTGATGAGTCAACAGACATTACCAACAAGGTGCAACTCTTAACATTCGTACATTTTATAAATGAAAATCAAGTAATAAATCAGTTACTTTTTTGCAGACCTAAGTGTGTCTACAAAAGATGAGAAAGTTTTGAACATTTTGAATTACTATCTTGATCAATAGCAGTTAACCCGAAAGTCGTGTGCAGGCATTTGTACAGATGGAACCCCTTTCCATTCTATGAGTTAAGGACCTTACATCTTTCGTGTAAAAGAGAGGAGAATGCTATCATAACTCATTGCTTTCTTCAAAGAGATGCCCTTGATGGCAAAAACATTGGGTGAAATATTAAGAGAAGTTTTAGGCTTTGACATTGAGGTTAGGTGGCTGTCAAAGGGGTGGGGGAAGGATTTACCTTGTACAAGAGCCTCTCGCGTTTTTGAGGAAATGAAACAATTACATTTTTGTAACCTCCTGTGGAGCGGATTTTGGATAGCCAGGTTACAGTATATGGCTGATATATTTCTGTAGCTCAATATTTTAAATACTAGCATGCGAGAGAAAGAAGAAAATACTAGTATTATCACATCCATTTACGAGTATTATAACATCCATTGACAAAATGAAAGTTTCAGAATAAGATTTGGAAAAAGAAAAGATGTTGAAGATAATTTGGAAATATTTGCATTGTTAAATAACACTTGTATAAATGAAACACTTTCAATAATAGTTGAACATTTAAACTCTTGAAGTTCAAAACAAAAACTGAGTACTTATTTTCTATCACTTAACATTACGATTGTATTAGAAACTTATGCAGGGAATTCCAAATGATTTTGGTTTAATATTAACAGAAGAACAGGTAGTTATATCCACTGATCATGAACTGATAATTAAACAATAGGAATAGTCTCTTGAAACCTTTTGAATTTACCCTCTCCACAATTAAGTACAAAAAGAGAGGAAATCTTAAATGTATTGTTTAGGAAATGAGATTATGAGTTTCAAATATACTGAAAAATCACTAAGACCGGCTCGTATTCCCATAAAAACAAGAATGAATAAACTCAAGGTTTCATTTAATTATTTTTATCACATAATTTTTATGTAATATTTAACTTGATTATAACATATTTCTAAAAAATTTGTATATTGTGCACCTACAATTTTTGTGTATTTTAAATGCTTACCCGCCTTCAAAAAATTTGAGAAGCATAGGTTTAGAAAGCCATTTAAGTGTCATTTTCTTAAGACAATGAGCCAAGCATGTCACTCTGTTAGTGTTACTATCAAGTTGGTTGATTTGTGTGTGTATACTCATAAAACAGTTTTCTTTCATTTGGTGAAATAAAACATAATAAAATAACATAAATAGCACAAAGAGTTCACTGGTCACTGAGAAAGAGATATAAAATTGCATTGTTATATGAATAAGGCTGAGTTATAAAGAAATTAGAACAATTTGTGGAAACATAACCAAATTCTAACCCAATCTAAATTTTTGTAGTTGTACATGGAAACTCATTCACTACATACCAGACTGGAAAAGGCTGAAAAGTATGCACAGTAAAAAAAAGAAAATGATAGAAGAATTAAGAAGCTGTGTGTGTGTGCCTAAATAACTGTAAAAAATCATTTTGGTGAACACCAAATGAAATAACAGAACTCAGTGTGTGAAGTTAAATGCAAGATCTGTTCCAATCAAACTGCAGGAAATTGGTTGTAATACTTAAATTCCAAAAAAAAACCTTCTTTGTATCTTAAAGGTTAAAAAGATTAAACTGGACTTAAGCATATGTTGAATGGGCAGCAGAACAATATAAAAATAATACTTGGAGCGATGAAACCAGAATCAGCCTGTTTAGCAGTGATGGTATAAAATATGTAAGGAGAAAAGTCGACAAAGATTTGCATCCTGAATGCATAACAATTACAGTTAAGCACCTATTTAGTGTTATGATCTATGGTTGTACATCAGAAAATAGTGTAGACCGAATATGCGTGATTAATGGGAGTTTCAATGGTAAAAAGCACGTAAATGCAATACTTAAGTTTAAACAGAGCCTGCCACACATCCTTTTCATAAGGATTATGCGTCTTTCATCTCTTAACATAATAGTTTTATGTCCTGATGGTGTTGTGAGCTATTATTCCTTTGCTGGATTTGTCTGGGAATGGCTCAAACTTTAATGCAATCGAAGATTTATGGAGCCGACTAAACGAACTTGGTTAGATGTAAGCAACTTGGGAACAAAACAGAATTAATAAAAGCAATAATTCAATATTGGATTCATATTAAAATTGCAGCATAATTAAATAATTTGGTTCATTCTAAGGGAACGGATTGTCAGGTAGAAACTGAGGTTTAAAATTTCCCAGCTAAGTGTTAATTGACACGGTGAGAAATTTTGAATACTTCATTTTTTCTATGAGTTTAAATTTTTTTCAATCTAAGTGTTGTTTCAATAAGAATTTCTTTATAAAAATTATTACTCTACATTCTTGATTAAATTATCTTTTCATTGATACATAATTTTATAGACTGAAAAAAAAAAAAAGGAATTATGAGCCATCAAAGCTCAAAATTGCACTTTATCAAAAGATTTCTGCAATTTTGGCCACTAAGTGTATGTACATATAATCAGTTATTAACCCTGGAATAAATTTATATATATATATATATATATATGAACCTGTTCTACTAATCGAATTTTGATGGAATATATGCTATAGGGACTATGGGGGAAAGATTTCTGCAATAAAAAATTAGTACAAATTTTGACCACCAGGTGGCTTTTATAGAATATTCCTTATGCAAATCCGTAAAAACTCTACATAAACTTGCAGTCATAGCCAGAGAATCATTCAGCGTGCGTTTGTCATCATTAATCATGCCCTTACAAAAAAATATTCGAGTTTTACTAGTAAAACTGTTTTATCAGAACGACAGCAATCACTCAGCTACTATGAGTGAATATTGTCGTTTAAAGGTTCAGCGAAAAGGCCCCATATCGAGGATTGGTTTGAGGAAGATGATAATGAAATTTGAAAAGACTGGAGATTTGGGCGTGCTGCTCGGAAGAGGACGGAAACCGGTTGAGACAAACTGTCAAAGAAGTCGCTACTGCTGTGGTTGAAGCGAGTCACGCGAGTTGGAGATTCCATGTTATCCATATAAGATCCACGTGATACAAACGCTGAAGCCTCAAGATCACAAAATACGCCTTGAATTTGCTTGGCGATTTTTGGCGAGAATGGAAGTTGATGATGCGGGGCCTTTAAAAATTCTATGGTCAGACGAGGCACACTTTTATTTAGATGGAGCTGTGAATAGTCAAAATTGCTGCATATGGGGTACTTCACCTCCTAATGCCCTGCATCAACAACCACTGCATTCTGTTTACGTGACTGCTTGGAGTGGATTTACTGCTGAGTATCCTCGGACCTTTTTTCTTTGAAACTCTCACTCTACAAGGTCCTAAAAGATGCTCTGTCACGAGTGAACGGTATAGTGGACTCCTTCAACAACAGGTCATTCCTGCTTTACAGGAGCTGCATAATTTGCAAACCACTATCTTTATGCAAGATGGGGCAACTCTTCACATTGGGTGCTGAGTCGAAGCACTGCTTAGTGCCAACTTTGGTGATAATCGCGTAATATCCAGACATTTTCCGGATGCATGGCCTTCTCGTTCACCCGACTTAAATCCCTGTGATTTCTAGTTGTGGGGATTTCTTAAAGAACCGTGTTTATAGAGGAGGAATTAGGACTTTACCTGATTTGAAAGCTAGCATTATACGCCATGTGGCTGAAATCCCTCGTGAGTTGCTTCGCACTACTATTGAAAACGCTATAATGAGCTTTCAACGACGTTACTGATGTTAATGGAGCACATATTGAGCATATTCTGTAATTGAATAAATTTTAACGATTCTAACACATTTTTTGTCCTTCTTTGAACACCACATTTCCTCTTAGTGGTCAAAATTTGAACTTTATTATTATTATTATTATTATTATTGCAAAAACCTTTTCCCCATGGTCCACATAGCATATATTTCAAGTTTCATCATTATCCGATAAGCAGAACGGGTTCTACAGGCCTCTGAATTGTGTAACATTAATTATGACCACCCAGTACGTCTGAATCATTTCGTAAAAATATTCAAACTTGACGATTTGTTAGTCTCCGAAAAAGTGTTGTGCTGTGTTACGTTACATTATTTATTATATTATATTCAATTCTACATCAAATTTATCATCATTTAAAATAATTTTAGACTTAAAAAAAGATGCTAATTTTAAATGTAGAAATATAATGTAGTTCTATATTTCAAAGCACAGAAAATAAATGGTAGACATACTTCTCAAGCATATTGCGATTGCATAGTCCATGCCAAAACTTATTAGGGATGTTAGAATGCCCAACACCGCTAGAAAAACCCAATCTTCTCCAAGTTTAGCAAAAGTGTGATGCCAAAATGTTGTTAAGTAACCTGAAAGGACAATTAAAAATTAAACGTTATTTAAAACATTAACTTATTCCAACAAAAGATGAGGGAGGAAAGCTAAAATAATTAGGTAAATTTCTCACAGTTAGCATATCTTAAATATTTAAATTATTATAGGAAATATACTTCTAATAATTAAAATACATATATTATTCAAACCATATGATTCACACCTGATGCTTACTTTCTATAACTGAATGGAATACATGCAAGAAATATAAACATTAAAACTTATCTTTAAGAAAAAGACTTGTATTATATTTTTATTTCTGTGGTAAAAAAATAAATATTTCCGGGTTTGTTTGTTTTTTCCCAGTTAAAATGATCCAGTTCAGAGAATTATAAAATTTGGAAAATAAGCGGAAAATTACAAATACAACACATTTTAATCATTATAAATTTTGAGTCAAATACTCAAATACTTCTTTCATTCGCTTAAAATAGATAGACCACATAAAAGGCTATTCATGAGACATTTAAAGATTCAGCTTAAATATAGTTTTGTAAGGTCTTATATCGGAATCAAAAAAGAAATTAATGTGGAAGTGAACAGATTCTTTACTCATTTTGTAAACAACTCGCAGCTTTCTTTTCAAATGAAAGGAAATACCTTTAACCCGATCCTTGCAAATAACTTATATTCTTCCTAACGTAGAAATGTCATAATAATTCTCTTCTACCTCAATATGATTGAAATTATTTTTGAATAGAGAAAAACATCTTCGAAGAACTATGACAACTTAAACAATGGCTTGACATTTTCTAAGGAACAAACAATTTCCAGAATATTTAATAATTGATAGAAATTTTTTAAAAAAGGAAACTTGGTATATATTTAATAAAGTTACTTTTCGCATTAAGTATAACGCAAAATGTAATAGATTTTGAAGCATAATGATGATAGATAAGTCACTCAGTAAAAAGTGTGACCTACTCGAACATAATAAACTTTTGGCGTCTATTATACATGCTTTTCACTAAACTGTCAAAGAGAGTTTGTAAAATATTATCCCATTCTTCTCTCAATGCATTTTTAAACTCCTGCACAGTTCGGGGTGGGTGATTCCTTTGTGAAACAAGTCTACCAAAAGACTCCCAAGCATGTTTCATGAGATTTAAGTCCGGTTAATACACAAGTCATTCCATGCACTCAAAATCTTCTCTCTGTAAGTTTCGGAAATTTCTACTGTCCAGTGCTGGCATGCATTGTCATCCACTAACAGAAAACAATTTTGCATTATAACAATAAACACCCACTGCACACCGTAAAAGACGAATATAGTCCAAGAGGAATTTGGTGCAATACGGATGCGACGTAACAGTAATTGCATAAGATATAAAGCAGTGTTCTGCCATAATGCATAATGATTGCCCACAACATGACATATCGGCTATACAGATAAACTTAGTGAACATTCTGAGGTCGATAACCAGTTCTCTCTCTCTCTCCACAGTAATTAAAATCCAAAATCACTCATCAAGGCGAGTCGAAATTCATCGGAGAACATTACTCTGGACCACTGTTGATTATTCCAACAAATATGGTTTGTACATTTAACAGATTTCTGTGCTTACAAACGAGCTTGATTAAATCGCAAAGAAATCGTTCTGGGAAATACGCGAATGCCGGTAACGGTTGCAAGGGAGTCAATCTGTCTCGTAGTAAGACATCTGTTCCCTTTTGCTATTACAGATATAAACGTATCCACTAGGGATGTAGTGCTCTTCTCAAAACCATCAGCATACCTTCTCAGAGCATTTCCACCAGTCGTAACTTCTTTTAACAGTGAAATAACACTTTTTGACATAATTGGACAATATCTCCCAAACCCTCTTCAACAGTTTAGTGGAGAGTATGCATAACCAATGACAAATGTGTATCAGTGTGCGAGGAAATCACACTTTTTACTGATCATTCCGGTTAGAAAAAAAAAATTTCGTGGCTTTGGAAAATTGGAAAAAGCATATTTCTTCTTTTGTACACACACACTTTATATATATGCGGCGAAATTTGTCACATTTTGCATTACACTACATTAACAGTACCTTTATTAAATAAATATCAAGTTTCAATTCTCTTTAATCAATGTCTAATATTAAATATTCAAAAAAAATTCGTTTGTTATCAATGGTAGAACAGTGTACTATCATTCATTCGTAAAATATAAAAGAAAATTCCTAGAATCTAGTTCAGAATCTACTTGCTTAAATAGACGCCAGAAAAAAAAAATTTACACAGCACGGAGGTAAGCATTTTTCTTGGTAATTTTGTTCAGAGCAAGGTTAGTAATTAATTCTGAATTCTATTTTGAAAAAAAAAAAAAAAAAAATGTACACGCTTTTGTAGAAATAAATGTAAATGGAATAATCAGTTAAACAATATCCAAAGAAACGTCTTCTAGTTACAATGTAAACGTTCTCATTATATATCTTTGTTTGCTTCAAAAAATTATATTCCAGACAATATTAATGAATATCGTTTATTGGTTTATCATAATCAAATCAAAAACAAGTTGAATCCAATTAATACAAACCTGCAACCTCTATTTTATATAAGACAGTTTGCATTGACTGTTTTATACTGAAAAGATGAGAATAATTTTAACTCTCCGAATCAAAATTTTCACTTATGCAGCTCTAGGGTTGTTTCATTTCTGAAGTTCCCAGAAAACAGTTAATCGTATCACTATTGATGCAGTCAGACTGCACAGTACACTGAATATTTATTACAAGATGAATAGATTTTCAAATTCCTTTCTTTTTCTCTACACTATATAAAATAATTGGGAATGAAGAAATATATATGATCAAGGCCACACCATTAAATAATCATTAGAATTCGAAATAAAAATTATTATAATGGGTAGAAAAGAGGAGATAAAATCTAAACATAATGGCGGATTCAAAACTGTAATTCAGAAATACGAAAGTTTAAAAATATTTTTAAAAAAAAAACTGTGTTATACCTGCAAGCCGCCTTTGAGAAGCACTACGATAAGTTTTCAACTCCTTTTTCCTAATAGTTTCTTCTTTTTTTCGTAATTTTTGTAATGTTTTTAATCTTCTTGCTTCTGCTTTTGCATATGCTTCTAAATCCTCCTTGTATTGACCATACATCTAGAAACAAAATTTATTATTAGATATTACTGATCCACTCCCAAAAATTTACACACAAAAAAATAATATAATAAAGAGCATGCATAAAATAATACACTTAAGCAGGGACATTTTTAGTATCACGCACTTTTAAAAGTCAAGATAAATAAATTTTTAAAAAACGACTAAAGAAAAGTAAAAATCACCATTTTCAAATAGTAATGTCCAGATATACGTTAGTAATTATAAAAGAGTTACAAACAAAGCTTATAAATTTAAAATATAGATTAAGAACATGAGCTCAGAGAGCAAGGCACCATAGAAAAAGGGATTGGCTCAAAACTCCAGTAATCCAGTTGATGACACAGAGAATAATAGTTTTTCAAAACAACATATTCATTCTTTTAATTTACTCATTAAATATTCGCATATTCGACCTTTGAAACATGTACGGTTTTTCAGACATGAAAGAAATACAAAAAAATAATAATAATAAATTCCTCTTTTGCATACTGCCGTTAAATTGCTATTTCTGAGGGAAAAGTTCATTATTTATTACGACAGTGTTGGTATATATTAAATTCTTACTCGTTTAAAGTTGTTTACAGTTCTTTTTGGCAATAAAAAAAAATGCATTCACCAGTAAAAATTATAATTGATGAAAATATGGTAAAATATTCAACGAACCTGTAGAAGTATTAATTTGCATCAAAATATAAAAGGCATAGTCCTCTTAAACTTAAGTTTTATTTTCTCTCATTTACAACAAAAATATTGCAATAAAATGAGGTAAAAAAATAACAAACCGTTTATATAACTTCTCAAATAAATACACCCATTAACTTTAAGGATTCTATTTAATTAAAATCCGTTAGCACAGAATTTTTTTTTCCATATTTTAAACCCCCCGTACAGCCACATTGCTTGGATTTACTATACAAGAATAACAAGACAAGCTGTAATTTATATTACTGTAATAATTTTAAACTATTTTAAAATAAATATTGTTACTAGATATATTACTTAATGTTATTTATTAATGCACGGGTGATTTGATTTGCAATGATAGATTAGATACATTCTGTAGATAAATTTTCATAATGATTTTATAATATTTAGAGGTATAAGATTTTTAGCTCTTTGTTTTTTGGTGTTAATAATGTCATTAAGAAATTTGAGTGTGAAGAGGGATTAGAAAAACACGTTAACTCTTTGCTCCAGCACTATAATAGTTCCAAGTGTACATTTATATTATATTTTATATATATATATATATATATATATATATATATATATATATATATATATATATATATATATATATATATATATATATATATATATATACTCGCACTAATAAAACAAGCTCAAGTTGTTTATATATATTCAACTAAATGCAACTTTTATGTTTTGTTATTTGTCATAGTGTATTATTTTTTGAAATAATCACCCATATGCACGCGGGGTTTCCCGGGTCTACAATCACAAAATTCACTAGTTTCATGTCTTTTTCCGAATTCTGAAGATGAAGAAGTTGCAGAGATGAACACGCGTAGCAGCGACAGTGGATTTAAAGTTCATATTTTAAGTGTTGTATTATCGGCAACAACGGAATGCAAAGCATGTTTGTCTGTCCCAAGCAGACACGACAATTTGAATCACTAATATCTTTTTCTTGATCTTCATTTTCATATCTTAGTTACAATAAAGGTATAGTTACAGTTTAAGGTAAAGGTTTTGTTACAAAAGTAGTTCTCCATTACATAATAAATGTAATTTACATTTAAATATCCATTATGATTGAACTTCAATTTTGCAATATACATATATTCTCAACTTCTTTTCCTCAGGAGAAGATGACTTAATATGAAGATAAACCATCATAATAGTCAGATTTGATCCAAGTAATCATCAAACCTGATAGAAGAGCGCCTACGCTTACTAGGAGCGTTTATATTGATCACAGTATATAAAAATTCAATGCAGTGTTTCCCTATTATTTTATCCTCATTACAATTCATCTATTTCAAAATCTGTCTAAAATAATGGTTTCGCGAAAATTATAATAAAACTTTTTTTTGTCAATTAGTAATGAATTATCGAGCAATCTCGCCTTTATAGAGTGCATAAAGAGCAAAACTTTTAATATACATGCCTGAAAAAGTTTGGTACGAAAAAAACAGTTACAGTCGTCTTCGATTTAGCTTTCATTTTAAGTGTTCCCTTCCCCCCCCCCACACGAAAATTTAGAGAGAGAAGTATAAAACAAGAAATACTGAACAAAAAATTTTATACATTAAAGGTATTGCTGATCGACAGTAAATGCCATATGTGCTCCTCGATTATAAATTAGACAAATATTTTCAGTGAAAAAAAAAATGCATTAATATCAAAGATGAAATTCTACATTTTTTTTCTCTCGTAAGTTAGCATAAAAAATGGTTGGAAGGGAAGAATTACACGTTTAAATTTTTCTACATTTTTAACATTGGATATTTGTCGGATAATATCACCCGATAGATAATGACCCTCGGTTAAAGATTCCGATTTCCAGATTTCTTCCCAGGTCAAGATTTTTCAAAAAACACCATCCCTTTCATGTAATGAGATAAAATTGATGAAAGGCATTATTCAAAAATTACTTTTAATTATCAATACACAATTCGTTTATACTACAAATATAGAGCTAAAAAGAACTTAAGAATCTGTAACTAACTAAAAGGCAATGCATTATAAAAATGGTTTTGTTAACATGGAAAAAGTACGAGAAAAATATTTGTTGAGCACTACTTTCCCCATCACTCAAAAAAATGAAGATTCATCAAAATTATTCAGGCTTTAAATTACTGTAAATTGCAATTTCTTCAAATATTTCTCCAACCCCAATGTTCTTTTGACATTGCAAATTCTGTAAAGATATTTAATAGTGACAAAATAAGAATTTAGCTCATAAGATGTTATGCTTCTCTTCATCTTATTAACATGTAATAACATGCTGTTTTGAGAAAATTGCGTCAACAAAAATAAGTGGTCATAAAATAAAAGTTACATGGCGTTAGGTTCAAAAGATTAATATTATAATACATTATGATTATAATAATTACATTGAGTTTGTTTAAGGTATAGTTACATTGCGAAGACTTATTCAATTTAATATTTTATCATCTGCTTTTATTTTAATATCAGAACATAATACAATTTCCTACTTTAATAACTTATCGTTTGCTCTTACTTTTAATTTAATAATTTACATTTTATAATTAATAATTGTTTTTTATGGTAAAATCGTCTGTTTTTATTATATTTGTTGTTAACATTGGTAACTTTTTTGTACTTTAGAATGTTTTTCTTATGAAAATAAAAATGCATTAGGAATTTGAAGAAGATTTTTTTTTAAATTTTTTAATTTTATATATATATATATATATATATATATATATATATATATATATATATATATATCTCTCTCTCTCTCAATTAGCTTCTGTGGCGCCTGGGGCTCAGAGTAAGCTACTTTTACGTTATTAATATTCATTTTTTTGAAATTTTTTTTTTTTTTTTTTTTTTCCCATTTGAATAATTTTACTTTTTCGAGAACTTAATACACGGGGGAACATATTGGCACATGTTAAAATGAAATTAGCAAAGTCAATTTCAATTTTTTATACAGTGTTTTTATCTGTTCTATGTACAAATTGTACTATGGAAGAGGTAATGGAAGATTTCAAATTAAATAGGTGATTGATTCAAGGATAAAAATTAAAGAATTAATTAATTTTGATTTCAGTAAAACAGTAAATGACCTTAAATAAGATACGAACGTCCTCCAAAAAAAGTTTCTCCGACGAATTTTATCTTCCATTGTTAACACTAGATCGCTAATAAACAAAGAATAAGCGCAATGGATATTTGCTCTAGTTATATGTTTTCTGTCATTTATATTTTTAAACAATGTCAGAATGGGATCGTAGATTTAACAAGAGAAAACTAAATTCTAAAACTTAAAATAACAATTAATGTATATGTAAAGAAAAATTTGGCATGAGTGTGAAATTTAAAAGTAGGGGGAAAAAAACACTAAAATAAATAACACATAACTGATGTATACTGACGACTTATGTTATATTACTTCAAAACAATTCAGTTTATTTATCACTCTCACCTAAATTGAAAGGATGAATGGCAATTGCAGAGCAATTTCAAAATCAAATCAGCAGAATGGGTATATTGTTTTGATAAAAGTAATTTAATTCATATTTCTCGTAAACGATATTATTTAGTAATATAAAATAATGTTTAATATTCATGGTGAAACATGTATGAACTGATATAAGTGATAAAATTTAGAAGGAACTCCATACCTAGTACATACTTTTAATACAAAAGCTCTCCGCTTTCATTTAGTAAGTTCCAAAATTGAAAGAGAAAAGCAAATATCGACTATGTACTATCTCACAGGAAAACAAAATTAATGAGAAAGACTTTTTTTTCTTCAATTTTTATTTCCTTTCACATAATTTAAAATAAACTATATTCCATTATCAGGAAAACAGGGCACTTTTTTCTATTTTGATTTGTTACTAAAAAAATCAAATACAATAATATTATCACTAAAAGTCAACACACAATAATAAAACTCCTAAAAAAGGCCAGCAGGAATATCAATGCTCTAAGCAATTTTTACTCCGTTTTGATAACGATAATAGTTTAAAAATAACTATGACCTAAGTCATACAAAAGAAGCGCTATGTATTCCAGGAAAAATTAATCACAAGAAGTAAAAGAAAAATGAAATGATAAAGATTTCGTGATGTGTTCAGATACATTTCATTGAAAATATAGCGTTTCTAATCAGGAAAAAAAAAATGCTACGTTCTAGTAACAGACGCGGAAAATACTTATCATGTATGCATGAATCGCTAATAAAGTGACAATGGCTCTTTGATTTTGAAAAGGCGTGATAACAAGTTAACATGGTAAAATAAAAAGAAAAACAGCTATCATATTTCTAAGCTGTCATGAGCTTGTAGATCAATATACAAATAGAAAGCAGAAATCTTTAACTCTTTAGAAATATCTATAAAATTCAAACTAGCGATCATTCATATAAGGCGTGTTCTATGTGCTAAGTCCTTTCGTGCACTTTGTGGTACACAGGTTCTACAACTTCTCCAAAGTCATTTTTCAACCAATATATATATATATTACCCTGCCATATGAATATTTAAAATTAAAGTTCTAGCCTTCTCATTTAAAATTTAATGTTACTACAAACAATAAACAGATTTATAATTAACTAATAATGAATACATTACGAATCAAAAACGTTTAATTATAAATACAGCGCATAAGATCCTAATATTATTTCTAAGTATTTATAATAGAAGTTCATCAATCAAGTTTGCAAATGTTACCGGATATCGCTTCCTCACATGAATTTTGAAGTTAACTGTATTTTTACATACATTACAAATGTATATTCAAAGTTTAAATATTATTAAGATTTCTTCCAATATTCTTCATTCTATTTACGCATTTTTTAAAAATGTATACGATTCTTAAGGGAAACATTGGTTTGGTTTGGCTTCATTAACGTCGCACTAGAAGCAACACGAGGGCTATTAGTGACGGTTTCAGAGAAACAAAAATAAAATTTTGATATCATGGGGGTGGGGGAGTCATTATATTGTCTGTGCATATTCTTAAACGAATTTAATTATTAATTAATTCAAAAATTCTCTTAACTGAATAAGCAATTTAAATCGAAACATAGTTTGAAGAATTATGATCTAAAAACTTTCATTAAGTGATTTCTAAATTCAACTGAATTATTTAAAAAGCATTTACGTTACTAAATATTTAATGAATATCTAATAAATAAAACATGACGATATATCAAATTAATAATACACATGCAAAACACATTAAAAATTATATCAGTTCTGAGCAGCTGTTTCTAAACTAGAAGGGTCGGTTACAAAAACAGTATGAAAATTTTTCAATGTCATTATTTAACTAATTAATTCAAGTTGCATAGCGATCCTCGGCGCCCCCCCCAATCAGATGAAGCAAAAGATTACAAAAATAATCAAAACAAGAACATCGAAGCATAAACAGTACGTCTTTCAAGTGAAAATTTAATTTGAAAGTTTCATTCTTACTATTTCATTTTTAATGAGTAATTTCAAGTCATTTACATAGTTTTATTGAAATTAAGATGTATTAAACAAATAAAAATTGTTCTTCACTCTCATTAAATAATAATTAACATTTGACAGATAAACTATTAACATAAAAATGCGGTTTTTATGCTCACACTTCAAATATAATGGAATCCCGTTATATTTCCACTTGCCTATTTCACTGAAAATTTATTCATTGTAACTCTTAATTTTATTTAAAATATTTATATAAATAGTTTGTATGTTTAAACATATAGGTTGACAAGATGATGCTGGAGCACATGAGCCAATCGGCTCTTAATCTTCATATCGGAGAGCACACTTTGATCATGACTTTGGCTTTTTTCCAGCCCAGAACTGCGTTTTGTATATTGAGAAAAATTTAATTTGGGTAAAATTAAGTTAAATATTCATGATAAACGTGAAAAAGAAAAAATTAAAAAGTTAGTTAGTATTAAAATTTAAGCTTGAGATTTAGAAGAATCTTGGCGAATTAAATATGAGTTTTCCCAACTCAGGTATTTTTGGATTTTCTGAGATATATATATATATATATATATATATATATATATATATATATTATCTCTATATATACTATATATATATATATATATATATATATAAAACTATAGTTAAAAGACTTATTTCAAAATTTCTGATACACACAAGAAATATATTTTTACCAAATAAATAGAAAACATAGTTACTTCTTTCAGAAAAAAAAATTCTTTTATGTATCATGCTAATGTGTTATAAAATACATACAAATTTTTAATACATTTATTTGAAATTTTTTAGAGTTCCATCTTGCATAGTCAAAGCAAAGAAGAAAAAGGCGATACACTGAGAAAAACAGGTTTGGGAAGAAAAAAAAAATTCTGTTCGCAAAAGTTTATTTTTACTTAAAAGTGAAGGCAATTGGTTAAAAATATTCAAATATATCGAAGTAATCAATATTAATTTCAATATAAAGCTTTATTTTAGTAACGAAACTATATATACATATGCGTCGGAAGTCCCCGGAAGAAATATTGAGCCATGTTCCTTAATAGCTCCCTATGATTGTAAAAGTGTTGCCGGTGCAAGGTTTTGAGCACGAACTGATCTTTCGATCATGTCCCACATATGTTCGATGAGATTCGTGTCTGGCGATCTTGTTGGCCAAAACATTCGCTGAAACTGTCCAAAACGTTCCTCGACCAATCGTGAATGATTTTGGCTAGGTCACATGATGCACTTCATCCTGGAAAATTACGTCGTTGTTTGGATACACGAAAACCATGAATGGCTGCAAATAGTCTTCAAGCAACTGAACATAACCATTTCTAGTCAATGATTGGTTCAGTTTGCCAAGAGGACACAGTGCATGCCATGTAAAAATAGCCCGCACCATTATGGAGCCACCACCAGCTTGACCAGCATCTTGTTGACAACTTGGGTCCATGGCCTCGAGGGGTCTACGCTACACTCGAACTCTATCATCAGCTCTTACCAACAGGAATCGTGATCCATATGACCAAGCAATTTTTTTACAGTCATCTCGGGTCCAACTGATATGTTCACAAGTCCAGCATATGTTCACAAGCCCAACTAATATGTTGAAAGGCTCTGTAGCCTAAGGCGTGTGTTTAGTAAAAAAATACTCGAGTAGGTCTTCTGCCGCCATATCTCATCAACATCGATTTCTTCGCTAGTCTTCACGGATACCTCTATCGTACATCCCATATCGATTGTTGTTATTTGACGCTGTGCTGCTTGTTTGGTAACAATGATTACCCTGAGCAGATGTCGTTGGTCTCGGTCATCTACTGGAAGCGGTCAGCCACTGCGTTGTCTATGGTTGAATGTAATGCCTGAAATTATGTATTCTCGGTACACTCTTGACACTGTGAATTGAGGAATGGTGAATTCCCAAACAAGTTCCGAAATAGAATGTCCCATGCGTCGAACTTCTACTAGCATTCCGCGTTCAAAGTTTGTTAATTCCCGTCGGGCGGCCAAAAACATGACAGAAAACTTTTCACTCACTTGAGTATAAACGGAAGCCGAAATTGACAATGCACTGCCCATTAATACATTTCTAAAGTAATGCTACTGCAATCTGAAAATTGGCAAATTGCCATCCCAAGATTTTTGATACTTCAGTGTATGTGTGTGTGAGCGCGCGCGTGTGAGTATGTGTATGTATTCTTAAATTTTAATACTTGAGGTAAAAAAAAAACTAATGAGACATAGAATAATTACGATCATGACTCACACAAACTCTCATTAAATTATTATTAATGCTTAAAAAATGCAAAAACATTTCAAGAAAAAAAGAACACAAAATCAACCTATAAATTATACCGAAACTTAATAATCATTCGAATCAATAACTAAGTAAAAAATTCACATTAATAACATTCGGAATGACATTCATATTGTTATTTTCAATCAAAAACACAGAAACGAAAATAAATTTTGTCATGCTGAATCATATGCATTTGTCATGCTGCATCAATGTCGCAGGGTGGGGTGGGTTTTTTTTTTTTTTTATTTTACGGCGTTTGTCATTTAAATACAGAAAAATAAATATTCTAAGTAACTTTAAGTTATTTTATTAAACAAATTGATGTTTCTTCTGAATATTTTTTTTTTTTTTTTTGTTCTTCGATCTTAAGGACTTCAACAATGTGTCGAATACTACCATAAATAATATGTTTAATTTTACTTCTGCAATCAAAATATACCAATAACATCTTTCCTAGCAAATGAAAATATATATATCTGAATGTGTCCTTTCCAGCTTTGTTTTCAACATAAGATTAGGATTTGGATTTGATTCACAAAAATAGAAGAATTTCGATTGTTTTATAGCTGATTAACTAAGAAAGAAAAATAATGATTTCACATCAGAGCATTACTTTTGCAGCATTAAGAAACTTCTCATAAAAGTCAGAAAGATTAAAATATTCTTGAACACCTATTTAAAAATAGCATTACAAAGGTTGAATGATATTTGTATGAAATATTATTTATATTTATAAAATGTTTATACTAACTCAATTAATTCCTAACATTTAAAGAAGAGGAAAAGAGTGGCTGTTAAAATAAAGCATGAAACCAGAAGATTTGAAAGTTAACTTTAAAATAAAAAACATTTTTCTAATCAAGAAAACATCAAAAACCTCTAGAAATGATTTTGAAGTTCTTAAATCTCCGATTTGATTATTCATTTCATAAAATAATAATGTACAAGCTCTCAAAATAAGAATCATTGTCAACAATTTAATACAGCTACTCTCAAAAGAATGGAAACAACTTAAAATATGTGCAAGAGAGATTGCCTGTCCTTGGCCTAAAATAAGCCAAATTCTCCAACTACCGATAAAAGTAATTCAAACAAAATGTTAATTAGCAGTAAATACGAATAAGAGTTTACAATAACGAGGTAAACACACACAAATATTCGCATTCCCCTTCATTTCTAAGTAAGGAGATGGAGAAGGATAGGAAAGGGAGACACAATTTTTCATTCAACGCATGCAATAGGAACGGCAGTTCCTACAATGTTGTTCTAGGGTTGCACACGATTAGATCAGAAAATGCACACTCTTTTAGATCAGAAATGCCATACTTGTACAGGACTACCATCAGTCTCAGCAATCCAGATGCATCCTTTTGAAGCGGGGTGCATTCTAAGCAAGGCAATGCGAGACTACTTTGGGAAATCTGTAATCCACCCATTGAATGGGATTTCTGTGTCTCACAACTGTGATAACTGCAGAGAAAGTACAAGTTACACACACGGAAGCGAGTTACTAGAACAAGAAACAGAATTTTTCTTACCACACTATCTTCTTTAATCTTAAGATAACAGCGCATCAATCACAAAGCAAAAATTACAATTACAAGAATTTTACTTACAATACATGGGCAGTGAATTCCAGGAGTCATTTTAAGGGGGAAAGTTGACAATGGACATTCATTTGTAAAATATGTCCTACTTTTTAGCTCAGACATATTTTAGTCGGCATTGGTTCAGAGTCCAGTATTAATCATAGTTTCAGAATTTAAAAAGAAAATTAATATCAAAAATATATAAATCCAAGTGAAATTGATCATTAACTTCATCCGACAACATCGTTTGGAAGAGGAATAAGTAATAGTGATAAACAAAGATAGAGATGGGTTGTACTTCATATGCTAAAGGTTGACATAAATTGCTATTAGTATTAGATGTGTGCAAATCACTTTTCAATGTTGACTTCCAAAATAAATAAATAAGCAATACTAAAAAGATGGTAAACAATATAATTATAGAATTTTTTTTTTTAATTAACTGACACCAGGTTCTAACAAAAATGTAGACTTTGAGTATCATGAAATCGCCAAAGAATTTAAAGACTATTAGAGCACAGAACTAGAAAAATCTACACAAAAGAACAAATTAGAGAAGTAATTTCAAGAAACCACTGGTTTTATCTTCAGCAAACACGTCAGCTTAAATAATAATCGTAATGATTCATACTACTTCCAAAAGTAGACATCAAGAATTCGTCGAAATATATCACGTAAAATATATTACAAAAAAAACCCGGTATAATATTTTCATTTCAGTACAAAGGAATAAAGAATTGAAAAAGTTAGTCAAGAGGAAAATAGATTCGAAAAGCATTCCAATATTAAATCAGAGTCAATTCAAAATTTTTGAGAGCTATGATGTTGGTAATGGTGTCTACATTGCTTCGAGAATAAGATAACAAAAATGGGGATACATTTATACAAACAAAGCTAAAGTAAACATGAGGTTAGACTTATGAATTCGACAACCATAATAAGAGTTATGGCTTATAATCATATACGTGCAATAATTGGTGTAAAGTGCACACAAAAAAGGTAGATACCTTAGTTTTCAAATTTCAATGAATGATATATAAGTTAAAGAGATCGAACATTGAACCATCTTCCAAAGTTTTCAGACAAAACAATTCATAGAAAAGTAAGATGTGAATATTATTCAATAGAGGAAAAATTACCATGAAAATTTTCATTACATATAAAAGTAACGAATAATGAATGTGTTAATTAAAATTTATTACACAGGATCAAAAATTAACTGATGCAACTTATACGTAAAAAAATCGAACAGAAAATGTAAAAAACACAAAGAATCTAATTCCAAGAAATGTATATCACCAAAAAGAATGATAAGTCGTGGAAACTAGTCCATAGGTTTCAAGCAAAAGACTGCTTTTGTTTAATTATTAAGTGCACTATGGAACATCAAAGCAGTAATCCACTGAGGTATTACTGTTCCTGACTGTGACAGACAGACGTTGTTCACCTCCACTAACAAAACACAAAAATGAAAGAAATATTAAAATTTCCGAATCCAGCAAGATATTACCAAAAAGTCACTTTTCACCAATATAACTTAAATAAAAATTAGTACATTTAGGATTAGAAGAGTTATTTAGCCTTCACTGCACTAATTGATTACCACTCTTTTCCATTCCTAGTTCAACAATGCTGGAAAAACTTATGTCATAAAAATCATTTTGTAAGCGTATTTGATTTTTAAAAAAAATTACCAACAAATAAAAACATTAAAATTCTTCTCAAAAAATCACGAGTAATAACAAGCATGATTTTTTTTTTTTTTTTTAAAAAAAAAAAAGAAGATACTTGCTATTTTTTTAAAACGAAATATAGTTCGTTTTATAAACAAATGGACAACAGTAAAATCCTTGCATACATTTAACAGTAAAAAGTTTCGTGATAAAATCTTAAAGATGCTACAGATTTTGTGAACTGCTGGAAAAAAATTAACTCAAAATGAAAATTTGAAAACAACGAATCGAATTTCTGTACCTTTCTGGATTTTTGATTAATCTTGGTTAAAACCGTTAATGATAATGTAGTTTACTGAAATTAAGATGGTTGGATCCACATAAAGCCTAGTTTAAACACACTTTTCTCATTCCAAAGTATAACTAGATTGTTAACTTTTAATTAATGGTTTATATATGGTTTGAATTCAAATTATTAAGCATAATTTTATTTCAATGAATTTGTAGCTTTTTTCGATATAATCTTGTGTATGTTTTTAATTTAGAATAATATTTTTAATTTGACTGATTTTGTTATTTTGATAAATTACTGGCTTTTTCAATTAATTATGTTGTATTTATAGTTTTTTTTTTTTTTTTTTTTTAAATTTTTTAAATTTGTTTTAGTATGATTTTGTATAATTTAAAATTATGTCTAATTAACACACACACACATATATATAGGCCACATTAAATATTATTAAAACTTCCTTTTTAGATTTTCAGTTTTGTGCATATATGTATGTTTTTTCCTTCTTATCTATAAATCAATATATAGGCGTAAATATTTATTTGTACTATAGAATAATATTAAACTGTACACATTTTTCAAACATCCAACGAAAAGCACATCGATAAATAGTACGCTTCTGTTTAAACGAACCATTGTCCCCTTTAATCATCATAGTAAAATCATTGCTCAAAATATGCAGTAGTCCAGAGCTATTCAATTAGTCGGAAAAATAAATTTATAGAAATATATCGTAATAAATAAGAAAGTATCGAGTAAATTAAACTTTGAATATACAAAAATTAATACTTGAAAATTATTTGAGGATTAAAAAAAAGATATACCTTATCCTTAAATAATCAACACAGTATTCTTTCAGTGATTTTATTATAAATTCAAGATTCTTTTGTGAATCCGTGATCCGAAATATATGTAAAGGGGTAAAAGGAAATTAACTATACATTCAAAAAAATTATAATTTATTATCAAGATATTTTAAAACAGAATTTATTTAACGGTTGAAAAGAAAAATAACAGAAAATCATAAGTAAAAACATTTGTCACAAACAGTTGTACAAAAAAAAATATTAGAACACAATACAAAAGAAAATGCATTAGAATAGAAACTAGTAGAATGTTAACATAATAGGAATACTTCATGCATATGTAAAGTATTTCGTAATTAAATTTTTTGATAAAAACACTACCATTCACAATTTACGCAATAAAATATTTTAAAATACAAAAAGTTTTTTTTACTTTTAAGTGTTAATGAAGGAGAAAATGTAATATTAATAGAAAGATGAAATTGTAATTTTTCAATTCCTATTATTTTCATAATGCATGTGTAATATGCATGCATAATAACACACACTACCAAAATTTCCCTAGACGTATTACCTACACTTTTTGCACTAGATTATAAATGTAATAAAAAAAAGTGTAAAACTGAAAGAAAAAAAATGGATGTGTGGAATCACGATTTTAGATTGAATTAAGAGTCTCAGCTTAATAATATCACACTAATATCTAGTAATTCTCAAACGAAAACTATCAGACAGACATAACACATGGAACGATTCTTCTTTCGCATTCGAAAAATAGTTCTTTTTTTATTTTTTTATTTTTGACTTGTGCAGAAGGTACCAAGGCTCTCGAGTTTCAGAACAGCAACTGATTCTTCATTTGATCAAAAGGGACAGAATTCCAATTTTCGCTCACAAAAAAAAACGATTTTTACCTCTACATTTAATGTAAAGATTTTATAGGTACAATCAATAAAAAACGTCGATAGAATTCGTAAGTAGAAAAACAAGTAATAAATCTAGGAAATCTGTATTTTAAAAAATTAAGATTTTCTGTTCATAGATGGCTCTTCAGTAGCAACCAATCGTAAGAAGACGGTAAAAATAAAGACGGCAAAATAATGTTGAGAAACACGTTTCGCTTTCTTCGGGCATCTTTTGTCAGCAGAATTTTAACGAATTACGAAGAAAAAAACTCATGATCATGTGTACTAATATCGTTGCTCTTCAAGTACGTGGAAAAGTATATCAGGTTTCACTTTCGTCAAACGATGTTTACAAACAATATGAGCATAAGTTTATTATCAGGAGAAAAATATACCAAACATCATTTCTTGATAAATTTATATAAGTAATAATTTTTGTCTTTTTTTTTTTAAATACTGACTTTCTTTTCATAAATGCAAGCCTAATTTTAGTGGTTTAGTAATCAAGAAAAAGCGATTCGAAAAGGCAAATGAAGAGTTCGCATAAAATTAACTGCATAACGCATTATTTGCATTGCTTAAATCCAGTTACATTTGTCCATAAAGAAGACTGGATATTCTTAATGCAACTAGCAAATCAAAATACCCTAAATATACAATTGTGGAAAACTTATCAGCTTTAAAATTTCTCTTCAATTTCTATGTATTTTAATATTCAATAAATTTTTAATGCTTTTAAAAGATGGACATACATCATACATTTTAATTCTATTAGAATCACATTTAAATCAGCATCCCTACCTAGCACTGTGCCCACTGTTTGTTTATATACAAAAGTTTAAACTTAGAGAAAAAGAGAGACCAGCACCCCCAATTATTAGCAAGAAATATTGAGTAACTTTCAAATAAAACTTTTAGGAGAGAAAAAAAAAACAGACAAAATATTAAGTATTTAAAACATGTGTAAAATAACAAAATTATCAAACAGAGAAGACTCAGAAAAATTTTAATTTTACAATCTGTGATAAAAGCCTACCACATTTACATGCCAAAATACTTTTAAGGAATGCATATTACTTAGAATCAAATGCAAACAAAGTTTCACTACTTCTAGCTTTTGTTTAATTTTTAAGTTTATATATAAATAGTTAATCATATAACACGGAATACAGTTTAAAAAAAATTTAATTCCACATCAATTTGAACTTCTTCCCCACCCACCCCCATCTTGAAAATGGAATGGAATGTATGATGAAATATAGTTGTAAATGTTTCATTAATAAGTCTCAAATGAATTATAGTTGTAAATGTTTCATTAATAAGTCTCAAATGAATTATAGTTGTAAATGTTTCATTAATAAGTCTCAAATGAATATGATCAGGCTTATCATCTTTCAAAAAAAAAGAAACTGTAATATTTTAACTTTAATTATTAGAAACTTTGATATTGTAATAAAATTTACAAAAGAAATTTCATCTTAGCTACATATATAACTGCTTCCAAAGAAATTTAGATAAAAAAAATTTTTTTTTATTAACAATCATAAGATCCACCAAACAATAACCGAGGAGTAAAAGATAATTAACAAGGAATCAACAAACCTGCAATAATTTTTTTCTGAAAAATTATAGTAAATTAGCTGGTAAATATAATTTATTTAAAATAAGATAATAAATAATAATAGTCATTAGCGTGTATATTTCGAAATAATGTAGTCGAGAATTCGACAAAAAAATTTCGGCATTTAGCTTAGTCATGGAAGGAACAACAATTTTGTAACAATATATAAGAAGGAAAAAACATATGACATGGGAGTTATGAAAGCATATTTATTGAGGACAATCTATCAGATGAAAATCCTTTACCAGAAAGATCAGCTAAAACAAGAGAAAAAAATTAACATATCTCTTATCACACACTTCGGAAAATATTATTCTTAATAATTGTAATGTTTGTGAATAAAACAACGTTTTAGTTTGAAAAATACTAAGTATGTCGAATAGGCAAAAAAGCTACTAAGAGAGTTATATATATTGGAAACTATCCAAACATAAAAAAAAAGACATAAAATTAAGTTAATAAATTTTAATTAAAGCAATTGGTAGCCTACTTATTAAAGCTTGATTAGTAGTAGTACTTAATTACTAGCTTAATAGCTACTTAAAGCTAGACACGGAGAAAAATGTGAATTAATTTTGTGACGTTGGACTGTTCACGATTTTCTCTTTACTAACCTCGTTAACTTTTTGATAATATGAATTGCATAAAATTACAATTTCTTCCCAACCCAAGTGAAACATGATAAGGTTAATTAGAGGAAGACAAGTGAGTGAATTAAATTAAGGATAGCGATATATAAGTGAAATAGAATTTAAAGGAAAGAGAAGGGTGGTAGAGGATAACAACAAGGTGGTAGATACTGTAGATAGGACTGAATTATCGTCATTAATCTTTTGGATTTGAAGTGACTCCTAGTGAGAGTAATAAAAGTTGAATCTGTGATAAATAAGAAGTGTATGAATCAGAACAAGTGATTTGGTATTTTAAAACTTTAATATTAGACTATAACCTAAGATTAATTGAGTTAAGAGGGATTCGAGAGATAGAGAAATCTTGCACATTCTTTATTAAGAGCTATTAAACTGTGTGAGTTGGCTTTCTATAAAGTATTTTCAATTGGAGTCTTCAACTTATTGACTATTTGATTAGATGTTAAGGTGGCTGTAGAATTAAATAATGAAGAATACGTCACAGAGTCAAACTGGGGCTTATAGTAAGGGCTATTACCTGATAATTTTGATTCTTTGTCAGTTTACAGCTGAGATGGGACCTCACACTCTAAGACTCTTCATGGTATAAAAGCTTTAAGAAGGCTTGGTTAGATTTAATGTGTTCTGCAAAATGTATTGATCACAAATGACTTTTGGTGAAATTAAGATTGAACCAGCGTATTTTCAATCCTTGAGTAGCGGTATACACAAATTATATTAATCGGTATTTTTTAAAATTAAAAAAATAAATAATTGAAAGAAAAATAATTAGCTGCATCCTACAAACTACAATATTATTCATGTATTTATCCTTTTATTGTTGTCTGTCAATGAATGAAATACACAAGTAAATATTTTAGAGAATTATATATTATTCCCATAAGGAATAAATTTTATATGTAATTATCTCAATATTTCTCTCTCTTTGTTTCTCTCTCTCTCTGTATAATTTGCCCGCAACAGCTTCCAGACAGAATAACTTGAAATAATATACTCTCATTAACTCAAAAAGCATAAATATTTAATAAAGATTAAATTATACATACAGCAGTAGAGCTCTTAAATTTTATTCCAGGTTTTAAAGAGGGGCATCATCGTCTTAGTATCCTAAAATAGACGTAAGAAACCAACAGCCTACTGGGCTCTCAAAATCGATTTTCTCATTGAATTCGAGATTGCTAGCGGAGTCAATATATTTTTGTTCGTTTTCTCTATTTACAGTTTAACAATTATTTATAGCGGTTGACCCAATCACAACCCTACAGCAAACGACAATTAAAATTTTAACACACCGCTACCATCCATTTCAAAGTTTAAACTCACTCATAAGATCTGCTGTCTTCAACATTTATATCCCTTTTATAATGAAATTTCAAGTATGCATTAAATTTTCCTGACGAATTACTCAAGAGAAATGAAGACTCCTGAAATCAATGAGCTTAGTAATATGAATTTTCGAAAATTATATACATTTTTAAATATATCTCATTGAATATTCTTAAATGCAACAGCATAAAATGATTCTCCGCATTTGCCCTAAGTTGTGTTTGTTGAAACTTGGGATGAAGCAATATCAAGTTTTATATAATTAGTATTTTTATATAATTAGTATTTCTTATTAGTTTTATTTTTCCTTTCGACATTTTAAACAACTGTGGCAATGACTACAGTCCTGGATAAAAATATAACGTTGGACGGAAATTGGCCAAACTTAGAAAACTTCTACGAGTACAAACAATGCAAATTTTTTTACTACTTAACTTTATGCCATTAAATAATAAACTAAAATATATTTATAAAGAAATCTGTTTTTTTTTTTTTTTTTTTTTTTGTACTATGTAAAAAAAATTATCAAAATCGGTGGATGGCAACTTGGAAAAAGGCTAAATGTCATCTGCGAATTACATCACTTGGAAAAAATAAATAAACTGAGAATACATTACAAATACAAGTTTTGTGGATGCAGAATTGTTTTATTCTAGTGTATTTTCAAACCATGCCAAGAGAATTAACACTTATCAGAAACTGAGCAAAGCAAGGTACTAGAATTTCAAGATCCTAATAACAGTGGCGCTGAAATTGCACGAAAAATTGGAAGATTGAAGACTGTAGTTAACCGCTTTCTCATTAAATCCTAGTAACTATGACACAGACACAAAACCGAACGGGAAGGTCAGAAATAATTTCTTCAAGGTTAAAAAGGCAGATCCAGAGGCAAGTCTGCAAGCCAAAAACGTCTTCCTCGCAAATTAAAAATGAGATGTAGTTGTCCTGTACTAGCCGAACAATAAGAAATGCACTCACTGCATAGGAAGCTTATTGTTACCCACAAGAAGTTAAACGAAAAACCTCTCCGATTTCTAATAAGTGGCACATCAATTCACGTTTAAATTTTGCCATTTAATGGCAGGCACCTATTGGAATGCCGAGTATTTTCGGATGAAAACAGTTTAATTCAGATGTGTCAGATAGATTTAAGTTTAAATGGTTTTTGCGTTTAAAACACCAATTCGGAGGATGTTCTGTCAAGATTTAGGCCACATTTGCAGCCAGTGGTTCAACTGAAATTGTTTTTGTCGACAATAAAATTAATTCAGAGCTATAAAAGGACACAATGGCAGACATTTAGTTGTCGGTTGCTCACCTGAGAGCATTCGGCGTTTGGATATTTTAAGAAGACATGTTTCGAACCCGGACCTGAATTCATTGGAAAACCTTTAGAGCATTCCAGCGCGAGATGTTTACAAGAATGATCGACAGTATAACAGCAAGTCTGATCTAAAAACCGGAAATAAAAATTAAAGACACAGAATTGACTCAAATCGCTTCCACACTTAATCTGGTTCTATGAACCAACGTTTAAAATAAGTAACAAAAAAAAAAGCTGTTGGAGCCTATTAAAGAATAAATCAATTCGACTCGATACTTTTTCCAACTTCAATTGTATAATAATTCTCTTAATTTCTTATAAAATTTGACGTACTGTACCAAAACTTTTTTTTGCTGTGATTTCGTTATATCATGAAGTATCCTTATTATTTCATAAAAATATGATATATATTTCTTGTCTATGTCATCTATTTTTGCGATGTTATAATTTTTTCCATGACTGTATTAACTGCTCAACGCTCGCTGAAAGAACCAGGGATACGAAAAAAAATTGTGTTCAAGATAAAAAAAAAAATCAATCTACGTACTGTCCTTAATAATTTTAATAGCAATTTCATTAAGATAATAATAGTTAAGTTAACCTTAATTTTGATGTTTTAGAATTTAAAATGAAAACAAAGGAATCGAAATAATGATGAAAAGCATCAAACTTTCATGGAGCTCCAAAAGATCCATACGTGAAAAAATTATTCGATTCTTGTCAGAATGCAGAACTCCTTAAATGAAGTCAGATTTTCAAGCAACTGAGCTATCGAGATGAATGTCTTTCATTCCAACAAATTCATAAGAATCGCGAGGACGGTAATCCTAATTTCTAACATATTTATCAATCTCAAGTAGGTATGACGACTCAGGCAAAAATTCATTCAATGTCATTGACAATTTTTACCATGCAATCCACTATTGTTTTTAAAAATTAGACAACTGAATATCAATTACAACAGTGTTTATCATCTCGATAGTCTTCACATGTGAATAACTTTTGGGAATTCTCTAACTGCATTAAAATGTTTTCATCATTTAAGCAAATGAAAGGAAATTTTTTTAATTCCTTTAAGTATCTGCACAAAGTAAGAGACTTCGAAAGCAAATAACCATCGTTTCATAATGATTTTGAACAAGGGAATATATAAAATATAATAAAACAGTTTAACAAATAACATTAAATTATGAAGGAAAAAAACATTTCAGTAAAATTAGACTAAATTTCATAGATAGAATTACTTGAAATTACATTTGGTTCGCTTAATTTTATGTAACATTTGAACTACACAATGAATATTAAAGAAGACCTCGTTATTCCACAAGCCTCAGACATACATAGAAACAAAACTGAATTACCACATTCTTCAAACATCACACCCACGAGCAAATGGAAAGGGAACAAAACACTTTTCTCATTATTGCTTAATACTGTGGCACCAACTGAAACTATCGATCTCGCAATTCGGAATTTAAAAGATGTCTTTCCTTCAAGTCTCTTAAACGAGGTCAGAAAAAACACGAAGACTTTGCATGAATTAGTAACAAAATTTCAGTTACATGTTTATAAAAAAAAAGGAAAAAAAAAAAAAAAGAGAGAAAGAAAGAAAAATTAAAACTATTAAACATTAAATCGAAAGCGATATATTTTTAAATACACTTCAGTAAACCATATGTTTAAAATACAATGAAAACACATTATATAAACTTATTTTGAATCAGTTTTTATTTTTAATTCTACAAGTTTGATTTGATTACAATGCTGTAAATACCTTACACATATTATATTAAGTATCTAGATCAATTACAAGTAATTTTGTACTATCTTCTTTTAAAATAGAATAGGCCATAAAAACTGAACGAAAAGACATTGAGTCATATAAAAATTCCTGCTACGTTCAAGAGAGCGTGAAAAGCGAGAAGTCATTTTCAAAGATTTAAAAATTAGAATATTTTAATTATTCGTTTTAATAACTGGTGTTTATCAAAAACAGAAAGACAGGAAGGGCGGAAATTATTGAATTTAGATGACAAGCTCAGCGGACCGACTTCTAAAATATTCTTAAAATGAGACTCTAATACTCTAATACTAAATTTGCTCATGATTATGAATATATATAATACATTTAATAAACATCCATACACATTTACAATTTGAAGCAAAAACAACAGCTAAAACCATCATTCAAAACTTCGAGAATCATTCTCTCCAAAAAATATTCTGTACAAACCAAAATTTATTACCACAATCACTCAAAAGTGTTACTTCATTATATGATATTAAAATTAGATGTGGTATGGGCGAGTATATCGGTTTTTCACAAGAATTCATAAACATTGAGTATTTTTAAATTTACATTTGGCGATTTCACTTCTCATTACCCAAAGCAATGCCGTTTCTCAATTACAGCTTATAACACCATACGATTATCATCAACTACTACATCATCGTAAGAACATCCCCCCCCCCTCCCTATTTCTCGCTGGACATTGGCAATGAAAATGAGATTCTATAAATGAAAAAAATCTGACAGTGAACTACGAAAACTAAAAATGAAAGAAATATAAAAATCCAATAGAAAATTGTTTACATTTTTAAGAGAACTTTGGATTCTGATAGCCCCTCATCATATAGGACGATTCAGTGGTGCCTCTCCAAATCTTACAGTATAACCATAAAAAGTAAATAAAAAGATATCCAAAATACAGATAAGCATAGTATCACCGTTCTATGGATTTCAAGACCCAGAGAAAAACATCTTTTTCCACTAGTCGGGCATTATCTTTATTTAAGGTACGCGCGAATAAAGGCTAGAGATAAGACAAAAGCACCTTGAATGAAAAGAAAGTCTCAAAAGACGAATGATATCGTAAGCTTAATTTTTATTAAACAAACGCTTGTCCTTATTTTAAAGGTTTTACGAGTGTATGATAGGATGTATTGAAAAACTTTGATGTACATTACCCATTTTAAAGTTCGTCTAATTATTAGTTATATGCGTAGGAGAAAAAGGTAATTTGTTAAACTATAGCCTAAATAACTTTTTTTTTTAAATTTATTAAGTGGTCTCTAAAATTTGCGGATGAAGTTCAAGTACTTTGAAAACTCTTTTTAAAATGATGAATAAACTCAAATAATGATAAATTACAAAATGTTATGTTTATGGTTAACCCAATTTCTTAATGTAACTTTTAGAATTGAAGAGAGTACTCATAATCAACTAAATCATGGTTGATGAAACATGCTGGAAATTCGTTTTGAAATACTTGAATGAAAAATGTATTTGTAAAATTAATTCTCGAAGGCAAGATAAATGGCAAAAAATTTCAAAGTAAAATTTCAGTGTTAGCATTTAATTTTCAAGAACGATCTGAGCAGGGGGAAAAATCCTTCGCTTTATTAGTTGTTCAGTCATGAAAACCATAAAAAAAATATATCCATGCCAGTGGTCCTTACAAACTCTTTCATCAAAATAATGATATCAATACATTGCTGGCCACCAAATATGCAACACCATGAAGGAAGCATTCAAACTGTGTGAAATTTTCACCCGTGAGCATACTGCGAAGGGATATGCAAATGATTAGCATTTCAGTATAGACGCACATTTTGGGCGGCATTAACACCACTAACAAGTGCTATATAAAGGGAAAACAAAATGCCATTTTGAAGCACTGGAATTACTTTTTCAAGGAATTGTTTTGGGTGAGGAACTTCAGTATGCCTCGTAGAAAAAAACGAACGTCACATACACAATGCTCAAGACTTCTCCGCCAACCAGATTGATTGTATTGCTACCTTGGCCTGATTGCTCTCCCGATCTGTTGCCTATCAAACACATCTGTTAGATGATTGGAGAACAACCATCCACTACCCAAAATTACACCAGATCAACTTCCGCATCGTGTAAAGGCAGCATAGGCTGTCATACCCAAACAAGACATCCATGCCATCTTTCATCCAATGCCGAGACCATGTAGCAACGGTTATTGCGAGAAAGAGGCAATACTTTATCTTGATTTCATCGTCTTCCTCACCTCGTAGAAGGGTGTATTTTCAAACTTTTCGCCTTTGCACTGTGTGTTATCTCACTAATAAATTTGGATTAGATATCTCTTGTCCTTCTAGATGTTGCAAGTCCGATGGCCATCAGTTTATTATTTATTGATGAATCATGGGAATAACTCCACATATAGGTCAAAAAAAGTTAACATATACGTAATCGTATCACAAGGGGAAATCAATTTAACATACAAAAAACAAATGTTGATAACAAAAAAAAGTTGCGATCTGAACGAGTTTTTCAACAGTACCTTCTTTCTTTCAATTTGTTAATTCAATTTTTACAACCTATCAGTGAATCACATCGAAGAAATTCTAAAACTATTTACAAAGAAAGAAACACAAAAATCAAATTTAAATCTTTTCTCCAATAAAATTTTACGCTTTCATATGCGGTCAAAGACATTCGAAAATAATTTAAAGCTCAAAATACTAATTATACATATATAGGGTCAATTCAATCTGGAGCTTGACCCAAAACTGCCGAATATCTCTCCAATTCTTTATTACTAAATTCGGAGAAAGATTACTTACCAACAAAAACTTATATGCCATCAATATTTAAGAAGTTCTTCATTTAAAAAATTCACCCCTGAGTTTCAAACAACATCAAAAGATTCGTGAAAATTCTGATGATGTACTTTTAAGAATAATATAAATATATATATATATATATATATATATATATATATACAACATACATACACAAGTTCTGCATTTAATATATTTCTGTATTTGTCTTTATGATAAGTATTTTTTTTATCTACCATTGTCTACCATTTTCCAGTAAAATTAAAGAGGTCTCTAACCTTACATCTCCTTGAAAATGATTACGAATCCAGTCGTTTGATAAAGATATATAGCGTCTTTTTGGAAAATAGTTATCGAAAGGTGTAAAGGGTGTGTGTTTCAAATGTTTTCAAATACTCTTTTTAATTTTTTTCAACAAATTTAATTTAACTTTCTGACAGAAAGCTGTTGAGATAATCAAAACATTCGTACTCATTCATCAGCAGGCATTAGATTTAAAAGCTGACTTTTTTAGCACGATTTCAATTTTACCATGCATATTGAAAATTGAGACAACTGTACCTTGTAATAACAGATTTAAAATTCATGTAATTTAAAAAACATGTCAGATCAGTAAGCAAGCTTTTTCAGCCAAAGAATACCAATTATACAAGAGGACGAGTGAAATGAGTGATGAATAAAAATTGCTTGAACTTCAGACTTCAATTCAAGCAAGCATGTCAAAACTTTGCCACGGGAAACTTCCAACATGAGATCAAAACTTTGCCAAGGTTTGCCATTTAACTTCTGTGTGAAGTAGTAAAAAACGTGGAAGCTTTCTAAGTCTCCCAAAGCGCAAAGAATAGACGGCAGTTTGTAGCACGCGACTTTATAAAATTTACAATTTTTACAACATCACTTAAAGAAGTAGATAACTCTTCAGGAATAAGTTTACACGCCAATGCTAGTCTATGAATACAGCACAATGAGCACATTAAATTTTCTCGTTGATCATCTTTACCCGCGCCACAAGACTAGGAAATATTCCTGATACCGATTTTGCATCATTTGAGCATACACTCACACAATAAGATTAGTTTATTCAATTTTCTTCAAAATAATCATTGACCACATCGAAAACTGTTTCTTCAGTTGTTTTAGTTTTCAAAGGTTTTGCAAATAGTACAACTTCTTCTATGGAATTCGTAAAAATGTATCTGATGTAGACAAGCAATACTGTAGCATTTCTTACAATGTCCACTCGTCAAACTAGATAGCAAAATAATTTAATTTTATTCTCTTCACAAATACACTCTTCACATCATTTACCAAACCCTTAATTTTACGCAACAATGTAGTGCTTCATAAAAGAACCAGGTCAAATTTCTTTGCTGCCTTTTCTACAAGCATAAACTTAGTGATATCTTTAGCACCTGGTCCAATTAAATTTTTTGCCATTATATGTGCCTGTGCAGATCTTGCAATTTTATGACTTACAAGAAATGAAGCCTCAAAGTCCATTTTACTATTTTCGTTTGACGCTGACAGAAAAGAACTACTACTACTTCTACTACTACTTTCTATTATATGCTACTTTTTTAAAAAAAAAAAATACTCGACATGTTTATCCTTGTGTGTGTCAGATGTTTTGTTTCAAGATATATGCGATGAAGTGATGGTTTTAATTTGCTGTTGACAAGAACTTCGTTGCAGATTACACAAAGCGGTTTAGGTTCCGACACTTCATCAGTACAATAAAAAAAAACATTTGAAAATAGTCGCTGTCATTTTCTCGCTTTTTCCTTACCTTTTCATTATGTTCACTAATTGTTTATTTGTTTTTAGCAGGTGAGATGATAGCTCACTACAGCTTTCAGTATCATCCCCCTGCGCTGTTTCGAAATCAGACGCTGAAGATGAAGAATGAACAAATAACTGCTAGTCCAAAATTTTATCAGACTCGACTAAACGACCCGTTTTTTCCATCTATCCATAATAAAATTACGGTGTAAAAATTATTAATAATTATTCACACGAGAAGAACTTTATTTAACAAAGTTACCGCAGCATACTACAAATCGCGACCTAAATCACACAAGGCTTTTATGCATCTGTACGGACGTCTATTAAAGCGCTCATCCACTTGAGAAAAATATCTACATCAGAAAATTGACCGTGCTTTCCTGCTTTTATATCCAATCTGGAACAGGCGTCACTTGATGGACAGACTGTCAAGGTTTTGAAAAATCCCTGTAAAAGACATGTGGTTTCAACTCCTTTTCCAGCAGCTTACACCACCTCGATGCTCGCGGTTAGAAAACGTGTTTCTCAATAGTTGTCTTTTTAAAGGACACTTTTATGAATTTTAATTTTGAATTTTATAATTTTTGAATTATTAACACTGCAGTAAATATATGTAAAATTTTCACTTTGTTATATTTCTTTACATTAGCGGTATAAATTTCCACCAATGCAATATTATTTTCGCGAACCCTTGGGTTTTCGTGAATAACCCGTTAATTAATATTGCTTTATAATATTCCAGAAAAAATTTATAAATAAAAAATGCGCCGAAAAATATCTATAATTCTTATCAGTAAAAATATATATAAATTGAAACCAATGAAAGTTTGTACATTAATTATTCGCTTAATGTAGCGTAAACTTCCGTTACTCGAGTATCGTCTCTCAAACGCTCTCTCATCTAATAGAACTGCTCTCGTATCTTTTAAGAACGCTTGAATTTGGACATGTGCGGTCATTTACCTTCCTAGCTCTATTTGAGGACCTGTCACTGACCTCCATGTCATTCTATGATTATATGTGTAGTTGTTAGGTTCGTAAGTTTTATAAAAGAATCCCTCAGATGCCCCGTGGTTGATAGTGTAACAATTTTGACTGTGCAATTTTTTTTTCCATGTATGGTAAATTTTATTGCGACAATAATCAAATATAGAACGTACTTAATTGCAATTCTATTGCCTAGATACACAGAAAAAGAAGGTTCGATCTTTCTGTAGAAAAAGATGTAGTCCATTTACGTCAACTGTTTTTAGAATCAGATGAATTTTCTAAAACCAATGACAGTTGAGAAAACGAATCAAACTAAGTGAAGGAGGAGTTGGAAATCGGAGATTCAGATGCTGAAGAGATAGATGAAAACAAAGGCTATAAGAGGGCAGACCATTACTTTCAAAACGGATTATAAGGAAACTAATAATGATGACAACGGAAATGGATTCATGAATATAGTGCTTAGAAAAAACAAGGCGGCGAAATAGCAGTTGACCTTGCCCACTCCCAATGTCGATCCCTTAATATTGTAAGTCATTTACCTAGTACAAACGGAACGACAAAAAAAAATGCAAAAATTACTTTAAAGTCTTGGGATGCATTTTTTGGCGAAGCTATGCAGGGTCTTATTGTCGAGAATACTAGTAAATTTGTGATAAATAAAAAAAAAGTAGTATACAGAAGAGAGAAAGACTGTAAGATCACAGATTCAGTAGCACTAAAAGCTTTCATATGTTTATTATGTGTATATGGCAAAATATCACCTCAATAGTAGAATAAATACAGATTCACGGGCTACTAGTGGATCAGGGGTCGAGAATTTTCGGCTAATTATATCCTGAAATACATTTCACTCCCTGTTGCAGGCTTGATGTGATGATACAGAAACCCTGAATGAGAGGAATGCCATGGCTAAACTTGTATCAATCAGAGAACTATTCGACACGTTCGTTCAACATTTTCAAAATAATTATTCTGTAGGCGAGTACATTACTATTGATGAAATGCTGCCAGCACTCAGAGGACGATGCTCCTTTCGACAATACATACTTAATAAACTATTTAAATATGACATAAAAGTCCTAGCTATGGTTGATTTCAAAATGTACAGTGAATTTGGAGGTATACTTAGGAGCGCAGCCAAATGTTCCTTATTAAGTTGGCAACGGTAATAGTTCAGTAGTTAGAAGTTTGTGTGCTCCAATAAGTGGAAGAGGGAGAAACATTACATCAGATAATTGGTTTATCAAATATGAACTAGTAAGCTATCTCCAAAAAATTCACAAGCTGACTTACGTTTGAAATGTATAAAAAAAATTATCGTCAACTACAATCGAATTCTGTTTCTTTTCATAGTCGCAAGCAATTCACGTTAAAGTTTGCTTTTCAAGAGAATTTAAAGTTGGATTCGTATATACCAAAGAAAAAGGGGGGAATGCCATACTGTTATCTGACATAACCACAATGCTGCTATGGATCCTACAGCAATAGATAAAAATAAACCCGAAATAGTAACATTTTATAATCATACAAAATCAGGAGATGACAATGTAGGCAAATTGTATGTTACACATTCTACTTCCAGAAATACTATCTGTTGGCCAACAATATTATTCTATATGATGCTGAACTTGGGGAAATCAATGTTCATGTTATTTACAAGGGAAATCAAAACCCTGGATTAGTTAGACGAAAACATTTTATCAAACCTCTTACTTTAGAAATGATAAAAGAGCATTTACAGAATCACTCTCAATACAATCCTTGCCAAAAGAACAGAAAAAACGCACTTTTGATTGCAACAAAATGTGCGGAACAAAGTTGCGGTCAAGTTGAAACTGAATTTAAAAAAAAAAAAGAAAAGAAAAGAAATTTATAACAGAACGATTGTATAATGCAAGAAAAAGATACCACATTTCCTAGAGGAATAAAAATCGAATGACTAAATACATGAGAGGCCTGAAAAGTTTCCGACTTAAACGTGAAGGTGGCAGCACTCGTCAATAAAAGCTAGGGAATGTGGTTGCACATCTTTTGACAGATACTTACCAAAATTTCAGCCATTTTGGAAGCGCAGTTGTTTGACCGAGTCGATATGAGTGTTTTTGTGAAAATGGAAAAAAGTCGAGTATCGAGCTGTCATTAAATATTTGTTTTTGAAAGGCAATATGCCTACGCAAATCAAAGATGAGTTGAACGCTGTGTACGGGGACTCTACACCATCATTTACCACCGTGAAATTTTGGGCAGCTGAATTTAAACGTGGCCGTACCAGCTTGGGAGGCGATGGACGTCCAAAAACTGCAACCACTGACGATAGCATTGCTGAAGTTAACCGAATGGTGCTAGACGATCGTCGAATTAAATCAAGAGAGATAGCAGAAGCTATGAATATGTCCAAAGAACGTGCTTGTCCCACATGGAATCAAGATTTAGGCATGAGAAAGCTGTCAGCGCGTTGGGTACCGCGTTTGTCAGCGTTAAACCAAAAACGTGCTCGAATGAACATTTCCAATGCTCTGTTGGCACAGCTTAGGCGCAAAAAATCAAAACTTGGGCGCCGATTAATTACTATAGATGAAACTTGGATACACCATTATGCGCCCGAAACAAAAAAAAAAAAAAAAATACAGTCAAAATAGTGGACTGAGAAGAGGAAATCGGCTCCAAAAAGAGCAAAAACTGTTTTTTCGGCTGGGAAAGCAATAGCGACTGTTTTTTGGGATAACTATGTAGTTATCTTAATCGATTATCTTCAAACAGGAAAAATCATTTCAAAAGCATACTACGCCTCGTTACTTGACACGCTGAAGGCAGAAATTGCGGGAAAAAAAGACCATATTTGCAGGGGAAAAAATTCTATTTCACCAAGACAGTGCGCTGTCTCACATCTCAGCTGTTGCCATGGCGAAAATCCACGAATCACTGTTTGAACTGCATGACCAACCTTTTTACTCACCAGATCTAACCCCAAGCGACTTCTTTAAGCTCCCTAATTTAAAAATTGCGCTCGGAGGACAGAGATTTTCGTCAAATGAGGAGGATTACCTTCGTAAACAATTATTTTGCAGAGAAAGACGCCGAGTACTATTTAGATGGGTCAAATATATAGGGGCATCGCTGGGAGAAGTGTGTAGACTTACAATGAAACTAATGTAAAGAAATAAAAATAAATTTAAAGAAAAAATGTCTTTTATCTTTGTTAGATCGGAAACTTTTCAGTGTCACCCTCGTACGCGTAAAGTTTGAGACAAATATATTTGTTTAGAACATACCAATTATGCTTGTAAAAACATGCATTAATTATATTTAATATATTGCTATATTTCCTCAAAAATATTTCCCTGTTTTAGTTAAGTGTGTCGGTTATTTTCATCTATTCTATTTTTTCCCCTCGTGTATATATTTCTAGATATATCGGTTAAGATACGTGTAAAAATTGGCATTTTTTTATTTTGCATTTTTTAATATGAATAAAAATCTGTATCCGAACCTTGAATTTCTCACGATTTATTAGAGCAAACTAATCAAATCCAAAAGAATCAACTTTAATGTAAAATTAGGAGAAAATATCTTATTCAAAACAATGATGACGATATACTGACAAAATTTACATATCCTAAATGAAATGTCATTCTCGAATCAACATAATCTCAAATTTTAAAAAATTTTACAGTTTACGTTTTAACTTTTTGCGATTGATAAAGCATGAGTCTCCAGCAATTTCATCACATTTCAGCAATCATTTTTAACATTTTATCACATTTCAATAAACTTAAGAGGTCTCAGGGGTGTTAAGATGTATCTCGACTGATGAAAACACATACATGTTTCGATTAGCTATAATTCATTGAAATTACTATTAATTACTTTGATGTTTTTACACATGTTTTATAAGGAACTCAATTTTCTAAAACATCTAAAATAATTAAAATACATTCTTAATTTTTATATTATGAGTCCATGAAAATAATAAAATGTTCTTTTAGGAAATTGGAGCAGGTTTCGCTGCGCGCAAGATATTTTGTACACAAATTATTCAAATGACTTGTACTAAGATGATTTATAAATTCTTCTTTAATATGTACCTATGTATCTATTACAAATGAAATAATAAAGCTTTTAAAAATATTTTTTTAAAAAAAAATTAAATATTTCAAACGTTTAATAATTTCAAAAAAAATAAAATATTTTCTTACTTTTTAAAAATAATAAATATGTATATGACACTAAATTTAAGTACAATTTAACGAGTGCATTATACTCAATATATATACAAAATTTTAAGTGTTTTAGTATAATAGTTTTTGAAATATCTTGCGCGCAAGTGAAAAAAAAACTCAAAATGAGAAAAATGCATTTAAAATTTTAACATTCAATTACAAAATTAAATTTTGAAACTTGTGTTTTATAATGCTCTGGGATTATATAATTTCTTTTCTATTTGCTCCGAAAGCCTCAAAAATGATTCCATATTCTTTATTTGTTTATTTTAATGTTTGAATTCAAAGTTTACTATCTCCTACTAGTAATCAGACTGCAATTCAAAATATTTTTATGCCACATTTCTCTAAAATAACAGTAAGTATTTGACGTTCATCATTGTAAATATTAGTGGCCAGATTTGAGGCAATCTAGATATTTCAACCCGAACCAATCGACTTTGGGCAAAATTCCAAGATTAACAAATATAGACTATTATTTCGGTTGTTCTCTCTCACCATGCCTAGCTTCCAACTAATTCATCTTAAAGAAGCAAAATAAACTGAAACACACATCGATTTCGAAAATACGTGGGTGTGGCATGTCCATTTAAATGCTGATTTTACAAAAACATACTATGCAATTGTTTGAATAACTTTTGAAGTTTTTTGAGTATCATCAAATGGTTGTTATCAAAATGTTCATTATAAAATGACAAATAACATTTTCTTTTTTCATAAAACTTGAAGTTTAACACCCATGAAACTCCTTATATTATCTTAGTTTTTGACATGATTCAGGAAAATATCTCCTTTATGAAGGACTTTAACACAATTTTCACATACGCTGAAATTCGAAATTTATAAGTAATATTATAAACACGAGATGTAGCAGAAAGGACGAAATACTTTGTGAATGTATTTATTTAAATATCTCATAAATGTCGAAATATTCCACTATTTATGCGAAAGCAAAACACAGTGAAGTAAATCAGAACATCTTGGAAGAGTTTATCTTTATTCTCTCTCTCCGCGCAATAAAACTCATTATATCTGCAAGCATAATTTACGAATAGTAAATTTTTCGCATATTTCAAGAAATATTCATTCTTTTTATGTATACGTCATTTATACATTCTTAAGGAGCAAATATATAAAACGAAAATTGTGACCTTTGCAAATACGTATGCCCAGGTGTAGAGCTCGAACCTTGCCACAAATACGGAAGTGCTATGAAGATAATGTTTCAGTGAGTTGAAAAAGTCGAGCACACATACATTCAGTTGATGCCGAGTGCCATCTTATCATAAAAGCGGTGACTTGGTATTGGGATGAATTGAATTCCATTTGAAACTTGTGAAGTAACGATGATACATGTGTCGATTCTTTTCGTAAAAGGGTCAGATCCAACGTTCTTAAATATGTGGTTATTAAATGTAAATTTACGCTGAATTTAATTATATATATCTGTCAAATACAAAATATGTCTACCTGGTGATATAAAACATAGGTTACAGTGGAAAACCAACCGAGAAATTTCTTTTAATAATCAATAAATACCCAAATACCCCTAGACAAATCATTAGCGCTCTTTGGAAGCAAAAAGCGAACAGTAGTAATTTTAGAGGTCAAATCAAAAACTGAAAGAGAAATGAGTACTTTAATAACGGAATTCCAAGTTTATTTTTAAAAAGTTCAAAATATAAATTATAGAATAAAAATACAATTTGAAAGAGAGAGAAAAAAACAGTCAGACGTGATAATACAACAGATAATAAGAAAAAAAAATCGCAAGGAAAATGACAAGGAAACAGCCATTTTAACTCATAACATCCGCACTCCGCGATGTTGTGTTGTGTTGTGTGTTGTGTGTTGTGTGTTGTGTGTTGTGTTGTGTTGTGTTGTGTTGTGTTGTGTTGTGTTGTGTTGTGTG
>BMAW01118933.1:222061-248832 GCA_019974015.1 Nephila pilipes
AAAAAAAAATTTGCAAAAAAAATGTTGTTTTCAATGTTAGTCTCGGGAGTTATTGATTGATGTGTTAGATTAGTACAAAATCTTGACTGCCGCCATCTCCATATGTACGGTAGATTTTTTTTTTAAAAAAAGAGGGAACTTAGCGATAGTTGTGTGAATATACTGAGAACATATATTTCGATTAAATACCTGTCTGATAGATGTCAACCCCTTTTATCTCAGTGCCCACAGAGAGCATTTTTGATTATGTAAGATACCAGTGCATTGTACATGAGAATATCAATGACTTTTTCCCGAATAACAATTTTTGGGTTATTTTTTCTTAAAAGTTCAAATTTAAATTTTCTATTAATACAAATAAATTTCAAAGATCAAAACTGTATATTATGATCACTTCGCCAAATAAAATAATATTACATAATCATCAATGAATTATATCTTTCTATTTCAAATAATTTCGCTCCTTATTTAAAACAAAGCAATTTTTCCTCAGATTCAGGAATTTACACATTAAAATTATACATATTAATTAATCTCAAAATCGTAGAGGAAAAAATTAAGTCTCATATATCTACTAATACTCTACCTTTTTTACACGAAGACATGTGGCGTTTTATTTTTGCAACACACACATGTTAAAAAAATCCGCCTTGAACAGAGATTTCTTCCTGTGCACAAAATCATACAAAGCAAAATTAGATCTAAAAAAATGTTATGAAAAGGGATGACTAGAAAGAGACCTATATATCTTTTATCCTTGAAGGTATTATATATCAAATTATAAAATAAAAATCTTTTCAAATACAAGACAAAAAAATATTTTAAGCATGAATAAAGAATAAAAAAAAATTAAATCTAAATTAATACTGCACATAAATATAAAATGAAATAAAAAATATGGTAGGAGAAAATATGCAGTAAAAGGAATTTATGTTTCGAAAAATAACGCTGCATCGTATATTTTTCATTCTTCCTATTTTTCTAATTCTGTATTAATTTTAACAATGATTACACATCTCAATTACACATGTGAAATATCTTCTATCTGGTACATTTCAGTAACACATGTACACCATTTACATTTTCCTTTTCTAAGCAGGAAACCTAGAATTATTGCCTTGATAACAGATATTATCCCGATTCATCAAAATATGAATCATCACTAATCTAAACCACGAACTTCCAAGCACTGATGTAACCTTTCGCCCGTTTATTTTCTACGCATAAATGGCATTCTTTTGGCCATTTACTCAAAGTAAAAATGAGTAAGAGGATTTATTATTGAAAATATCTCTAATAATATATATTTCGAGATAACACGCATTTATCCACAGCTATTAACAAGAATTATATATTAACCTATATTCAGAAAAGAATACGAAATTTTTATTAGAGACCTTGCATAACGGTATTTCACAGTATTAATTAGACTGTGTGAAACCTTTATATCATAGTTTCCTTAGTCATTATTTCAATATTAAACAGTCACTAAATAACCAAAGCAAAGGAAGACGAAGATAGATAATCCAAATTGTTTTATTAACATATTCTTCAATGATCTCTCTCTCTCTCTCTTTCTCATGCAGGATTGCTTTTTCCTTCTCTCTTTTAAACTCTACTAACCCTCAACGCGCATGAAATGTGACTTAAAATCAATAACTAAATTCAAGCCCAGGGGTGGGCAAATAACGGCCCTCTAACAATTTTATTGTGGCCCGCCAAGGTAATCAAAAAAAAATCCGCCTTGAACAGAGATTTCTTCCTGTGCACAAAATCATACAAAGCAAAATTAAGTCTATTTGCAAAGACAAGCTAGGAAAAGGCAATTTTTGTCATTTCCATTTAATAGGATAACAAAAAGTGGCTGAAAGTGTTTCTGCTAAATTTAGAGATCATCTGTAGAGTTTGAAGGACGAGATCACTAGAAGATTTAAGGACTTAACGAAAACTGATCCTAAATTCAATTTGCTATCTTATCCTATCACAGCTAGTATTGATACAACACCTGAGGAGCTGCCGCTTGAACTTAATGACATGCAGTCAGATCACACAGTGTAAGAAATGTTTAACGCTATCACATTAGTTGAAGTTAACAATTTTTTTTTTTCCGGGTGAAAAGCTTCCATGTATGAAGAAATTAGCTGGGAAAATGTTCTTAATATTTGAGTCTACATAAATTTGTGTGCAAAATTTTCTTGCTTGAAGATCAATAAGAGTAAATATGAATGATCTTTGACAGACATAAACTAACAGGCAGTGAAAAGACATTAAAAAAAAAAAATTGTAGAAAAGTGTGATAGGGAGCATGTGTCTCATTAAACTGATTCTAAAATTAAATGTGCTCACATTTATAGAAAATATGAAATTAGCACACAAAAAAATAAACTGTATAAAACTGCCACTATTTTATTTAAGTTACCTTTATCGATTTTATGGTACAATCTATACATTTTCTGAAATGCGAAGTTAACTAACGAATGCAATCATTTTAAAAGATGCGGCCCGCCGCTGTCCTCCGCTTCCGCAATGTGGCCCTCGAATTAAAACAATTGCCCATCCCTGTTCTAGCTTTCCAATTCACTTGGATTCAAGCAAACCTAACCACAAATACTGAGGATTCGATCGGGCTCTTCAGTTCCCACTTAATAGAAATCAATCTGGATAATATTTTACCTCCGTTAATCTGCTATCACTATAAGATCACAACCACTATCTTACGCTGCTCACTACTAACATCAAAATTCAATTCTTCGTCGCTTTCGAGTTTTTTTTTTTTTTTTTCCTTTAAATCCATTCACTACGCTTTTTAAGTTAGTCTATCTAATTTGCGTAATCACGTTTCGTTTGATCGTAAAGGAGTAGAATATTTACAGACAAAATCAGGAAGTAAACCAAGGTGTTGGTTAATTTAAGGTTCGCGAACAGCCCACGTTACAACTGAAGCAAAAGTTTGCAATTTCATTGATAAAATTACTAAAATATGTCATAGAAGGGTGTTCTGTGTACAACAAGTTTTGTTTTGTTTTCCAGTTAAATTAACGCGACGATAGCCTTTCTACTGATTTAAGTATTTGGATAACGTTAAATCTTTACATTTCTACTACCCTTTGTCTTTTTGGGACAGCATATGGGATCTAGCCAAGAATTTTTCATCCATCAACCAAGATCAAAAAGGTAGGCTTTTCTTTTTTTATTAAAAAAAAAAACTCTGGGCGCCACTCAAATAAGTTCTACCATAACAACCCATACATCTCACAGATTTCCATAAAATCTGTAGACTTAATAGATAAGGGCAATGGATATTCTACAGAATGTAGGTGATGCTATTAGAGGGAACTTTCTCCCCACTAACTGACAGACGAAAGGTAGTTTCTTCCCATACAGCACAGGTAAGAAACATTTATTGAGTATTAAATAGGACTGCAATCCTAATCTAGTATAATATCTGCCTTTCACCAAAAAAAAAAAAAAAAAAAATTACGCAACAAAAAAAAAAGGTAAAAACATTTAAAAAAGCAACAAAAATAAATCGAAACTTTTTTGACTTCTTCATATAAATTATCCACAGTTCAGAATAAAGCGGTATCTGATTCCTAAGGAACTTCATAAAATTTTATGAATAGCACTTTTTTTTTCTTTCAAAACAGCAAATTTCTGAGCAAAAAAAAAATTCCAAAATCTCAATCTTAAGTAATTATAATGGAAAAATAATCATTATTTCATTGACCTGAGCTAAGCTAATAAATACCCATCCATTTATAAAGAAATTTTTTTATGCCTCATGAAATACACTTTTCGTGTCTAAGTTAAAATCATCCAATAAATTTATAACTTAATTCTTGTATCCAATACTTTCTACATTTTTTATTTCACGTCAATTCAAACTTTGACACAAAACAGCTGGTTTGGAATTCGATTTCATCAATCCAAATGCTCAAAAAAGCAGCCGTTACTTTCGAAAACAATAAATAAAAGATATATATTTGCTACACCTCTGCAAGAGCGAAGACATGGAGTTCAAAATAAATAATTTAAAAACAAGTCACAAAAAGGAATTTCTAAAATCCAATCATCGTAATTATAACAAACCACTTTAAATTAAGTTTTGTTACCTTGAAAAATATTCCACAACCTTCTTAGAACTAGTAATATGATTTATCAACAATAATTTATTTTGCAATTATTGCCATAACCTTACTATAACATTTCATTTCATTTTATCCATTGTTACATTTCATTTTATCCATTCGAATATCATAAACCTGTTATCCGTACGTATAGAAACACAACAGGTTTAAAACATTCATTATTCTTTTTTTTAATTAAAATGTAATGTAAAATTTGAAAACAAACTATGTGTATTCAAAAACATGAATTTTCGTGAAAAATAATCTTTTATATTTTATTAATACATGTAAGAACATAAGAGTCACTTTTGTGTGTGTTAGAAGCTTCATTTATACTGAATACCGAAAAAAAAAGTAAATATATGACTTACGATAACAGCTTATTACTGAAAAAGACAGCCAGACAGTAATGCGACACATTATGGATCACTCATGCCAAAGTTTAAGTGCCTGTTTTTTTTTTTTTTTTTTTTTTTTTTGTAAGGATACTAATTCAGGTAACTTTTCTGATCTCACAGTACTTTTAACTAAGCAATAAAAATGAATCATATGCACCCCAAAAAAATTTTAATTTGGTTTATCTATTGCGGTTAATGACAGTGAAATATCTTTTAATAGCAATTATGTTTTTATATCAAATAAGCATTTTAATTGAGTTTTAGTTTGTTTCCATAGGTTTTCTATATTGAATTTTAAAAAAAATTGGCAGTTAATCAGTTTAATTTTTCTCGTAGCATCAAATCCATGCGTCCCAATTAGCCAATATAATTTCAGATACTCAAGAAGTCCTGCCGCATACACAGTTGAGGGATTAACACGAATTAAAAAAGAAAGGGACCGCGATTCCATTAAACCAAATAATGACAAACTATACATCTTTCTAGGAACAGAATAATATACTGCTAATATTCACTGTCTCAAAAATTTACTCAAATATTTTTACAACATTTGAAACTAAATTTACTAACGATCAATTTCTATTCATCTTAATTTTTAAAATTGCATCAATCGATAATTATTTAAGTTATTCAAAGTGTAGCAATTTTTATGTGGACCTTACGTTTTACATTTATTTTTATTTTTGATGATCCTTCAAAATACATCAATAATTTAATAGGATCGTATTAATTTATTGAAGAACCCATTCAAAAAGCTTTCATTGCTTATATTTAATTACACGTACGGAATTCAAAAAATGAAATACACTTTCCTATTTCGTTTCTCTCAATGTAGCCATACGAGTCAGAGTTGTTAATTAACTTGCATTGTAAATTCATATGAACTGGAATAAAACTATTAGGACAGTAGATAAAACTTCAAAACAAACTTTCAAAGTAAACAATATCAAAGTTGACATTAATAGCCTATTTAAATTTTAACCGTATATGATATTTATGAAACATTAATAAGTAAACAAATATAAGACAATCAAACACATCCATATAAATGAAAGATTTGTTCAGCAAAATTTGCATTCCTTCACAGGACTGCACTTTAAGCTTGGAAAAGGCCAGGCGTGATCATAATTCATCCCTTGTAACCTAAATCATATACAAATATTTAATATTAACATTCCTATAGTATATTTTCCAACAGCTTTCTTTCAAAAATACATATTTTCAAAAGGCATGCTTAAAGCATTGTGTAAACACCTATTATTGCTTATTAAAGAATGATATGGTACAAGGAACTTCAATATGCTTATTTTCATACAAGCATTGAGTATTCCATACAGCATTTGCACTCTAAAACTACTATCAACCAATCCTAATTAAACAGGAATTCTCAAACAAATTCGACTTCTGAAGAAGATAGATTAAACCAAGATTCGTTTTAGGAAGGGTTCAGGAAGCGGCGCGCCTGTCTGCCTTTTGAATTTAAGAAAAAAACCCTGCCTGCTTTTATATCTATCAATCGGTAAACCTATAATTATCATTGAATGGTATGTTTTTTTTTTCTCGTAATGTAACTTGGAAAAGCCCTTTTCACAAGTTTAACGCCCTCCCGAACAAAATCAGACCTTTTATGAGACAATATGTTCTTTTCTCCAATTCTACCTACCTTTTTCTTAAAATGAACCCAGTAGGTTATGTAATAAAAGAATTTAAAGTGTTTGGTAACAATCCAAAAGAAGGAAATGAAAATGAAATAAAATATTTCTTTATAACAAGACAAATGTATAAACTATTGAAGGTATCCATTTATCCATACAGTTAAAATTGCTTAAAACCTATAAACATGTTTGACAAAAAAAAATAATACATTTTTATATTTTCAAAAACAGATTTATAAGAGAGTGAGAGTGATTATTAGATTTAATGACGCAAGAGCCTAAGTAAGCTATGCACCCAACACTTGTTTAATAATCCCACAAGTTCATTACTTAAAAATCGAAATATATAAAATACAAAAACAGATAAAGAAGTTGAAAAGGTTGAAATCCTAAGGATATAAAAGTCCAATTGAATATGAAAATGCAAATACGCTATGGTAGGGGTTTGACACCACCAAATCAGAAAATTTCAAAACAAATAAATTAAAAAAGGTGGTACAGTTTTGAATTAACACCGGACAAACAATGAGAATACGATGGACGCATGCGATATAGGACATGACAGGAAGAACACACGGGTGTTTAGAGAGATAGCAACCAGAATGGTTTACAAAATTGTTTCAGTTCGTTGTTTACGAAACACACACTTTTGTAATGTCACATAAATGAAAAGAAATTTCCCAGAAAATATTTACTATATAACAACTCAAAATTTTTTTGAAGTCAATTATATGACGAACATAAAAATTGAAAAATTTGATGTACAATTATTATAAAAGAGGACCAGGTTCGGTTGAAATTTTCATTTGTCCAAGCTGGAATTGCACAATTACAGCTTAAACAGAATTTTAAAAGAGAGAGAGAGAATCGTATAGAAAGTTTGTCGCCGAATTCCTTAATAATGTTTTATGTAATTCATGTGCAGAAACAATTTGAAATAATAAAAGAAAATAATTAGGTAATTAATTAAACAGATTATTTATACATCGAAATGTATTCATGTTTCCTATTTAAATTTCAGAATAAAATTTACTTCTTAAAAAAGAATGTTAGCATTATGTATGTTAAATAGAAAGAGATGTGCGATATTTCTAACTATTAATTAAACAAAATGCAAATAATCGAAATGAGTTTCAAGCCGAAATAAAAAAAAAAAAAAAAAAAAAAAGCCCAATACGGAAAAACAAATTAAATCATGATATTGATACATAAATAGTGACTAAAAAATGGAGAATTCCCGAATGTAATGAAATTCAAAATGATAAGCATATAAAATAATTCACAAATTATTCAGCTGTAAATAACGTATCAGCAACATAATCAACATATGTTACCTAAAGTCTAATTTTTGAGATTTATGTTTGATTTGATTACAATATCTTCATTATATTACTCATAAAATGGAAATAGTTTTAATTTCTCCCTGGTTTTTCTTATTTTTAAAAATCGTTATTAAAATGGTGCTGCGGGACACAAAAATAGACATGTTTATGAAAAAAATATTTTGTTAGATAAAAATACTATACGCAGTTATCTGTCTTTGAAGACAAAAATATTATTAAAAAAATTTGACTATTTTTCTGATCGTATAGTTAGATTTTTGTATCACGTGATTAGGTACTTTTCAAGGGTTCGTCGTTTTAATTACATGCATTTTTCACAAAATGATTTGTTTTCTCTCGTATTAAAAATGCTCTTTGTGATTCAAATTTTGGTTCAAAAGCACATTATTTTAAATTTGCGTTTTTATTGCACAGTAAAGAAATTCACATATAGCTTTTAAATTATTTTGATAATTTACTTAAAAATTTCAAAATTGAAATAGTATTGGGAGTATTTTTTCAGTAAAAAATTTAATTTACAAGGCTCGATTTTTTTTTTCTTTCCTTTTATTACTAATTCAATTCAAACACACCTGTAGGTCAAATTATTTTATATTTAAACATGAATATAACTATTATAAAAACATTAGTTTAGTTTTTTAATTACTTAGAGCATTTTATATAGATAGATTAAACAGATGATTAAAAATTTTAATTACTAAAAAAGTTAAGACATTTTTCCGTATTGAACATTATTTATGCAAAATTTCATAAAGATTAAACAAAAATTAGAAATCTTAGCAACTTGCGCACAATGTCAACTTACTTACATCCACTCCAGCAATTTATAATTATAAAAACTCTACAAGTTTTTAAGGGTATCCTCGCATAATGTTTATAAAAAGTTAAGAATAGAAACTGAAATTGGAACAATTTTTCCGATAAAAAGGCGCTCTAACATTAATTTTACATTCTGACTTTGATATCCTTTAGAGAAGAGCATATTTTATATTACTACTCATTTCTATATGAATCATTCCCTTTTTTCTGGTGTAAAATGTGTTCCATGTTTTGTCTCCTATACTGTAATGCTAATTACATGTAAACTTTACGTATGCACGTTAAAAATGGCGTATTTTTGGAATGTTCCTAAATCATAAACGGACATCATAAACGGATAAAGAGACAATAATTCTTAAAAATATGAAATATTATTAATTCATACTTTAAGTTATTGATAAAAATATATTAAGTTTCAATAAATCTACTGAGTTCAAAATTTTGATTAATTTAGTATTAAATGAGTTTTCATCATCTCATATCCCTTAAAATTATTTTTGAAAAATCTTAGTAACATTAATATTCAATTTCAGGACGATTTTTTACTACCGATCTTTAACATTTATAATTATAAGAAATGAGTATGTTTATATATATACTGGAATAAAAACTCTATGTGTTTTCCTGTTTTTTAAATTTGCTGGTAAAAACTACATTTCATTCAGAGAATTTTTGTATGAAGATAAAGTTAAAATTATTTCTTCATAAAAGAATTTATTTTTAGTCAAATTCAAACGTTGTTGAATCAAGTTATTTAGTGTGAATAAAATCTAACAAAATTTATACTTTTTTTAATCAGCTTGTAACACGGGGCAATTTGCGAAACTTCCCTCAACTATCATCTGGAATTTCTTTCTTACTTTTAGTTTCCAAATTCTTTCCGATCAAACAAAATGTGATCATGTCAGTTAAGTAAACTTTAACAGTGGAGTGAATAGATATAATCAAGCGGTATATAAATGCGACAGAGATTTGAATTGGAATTTAAGGTTACGGTGATAGAAAGACCAATAGTGTAGAGCACGCGGGATTTTCTTGCGTGTCTGTGTGATTAATTGAGACTAAGACCCAACCCTGTCTGGTTGGTTGAATATATGGAGGAGTTACTCGCATCGTATTCTAGTAAGCGTACTCATTGCTATATTATAGAAGTTATTAGTACTCGCGGCAAGGGACTTGACAGTGGTTAAGAGCATTATCCTTATTAAAGAATTAACAAATTCTTTTTTAAAACATAATTGCCTATTTTAATTACTTTATCTGAGCTTGAACTTAAGATGAGATTTTGATGTGATTCGAGTATCATTTAAGATGACAGACAAGACGGGTAATAGGATTACGTCACAAGTTCTATCGATTCTATTTCTTCTTCTAACGTCGCATTGAGAAGCAACACGAGAGCTATTGGCGACAGACCTCGTAATTTTGAGCCACGGTCAAGAAACGAAGACGACACTGGAGCTGGTACCTCCCTCTTCAAACTTCTACGCCAACGGGAGGTCTTGGAGCCTCGTCAGATTTGACGTGCAACAGCCCCGCGAAACAGCGGGTCTTTTGTGGAATCAGGGCTTGAATCAACAACTCGACGAATCATCAGCAGAAAGTCCCACTAGGCTACCATGGCTACTTGTATGTAAATATATCAGAATTAAAACAAATTTCTAAGCTTCTGGTTTTTCTACGCGTACTTAAAATTGCAGAAGAGTCGCCAAACTATACAGAGGAGAGATTAATTTCAGTTGAGTACGCTCGTAGGAGATATTACTATTCAGTTTATTAGTCGCTAACGCTGATAAGTCGAGTCTAGATATAGATATGATTCTGTTGTGGTTGCATCTTAATGCCCTTATTTATAATTAATATATTCGGTTCATTTCAAGTAGAAATTTACATAGTATGTTATCTAGATCTTAGTCCGACTCTACAATATAAGAAATTAACCCAAGTAAATTCATAAAGACTCAATACAATCGTTACTCAAGAAGTCTTGACAGCGTAATGAATTGTGATTAGAAATTCGAGTGCGAGTAAAAACTAAATTTAAAAAGTTAAAAGACGCGCGCGGGGGACAAAAATGAAATAGAACCATTACCAAAAATGGCAGGCTCAGATTCTTGCCACGTAATTTTTAGTTAGCTTCGGTGGTAACAGAAATGTGGTTTTAAAAATGTAACACATATTTTCCTATTTGTATTCAAAATTGCTTTCAATAAATAAATATATCCGACAATTAGTAAAATGGATTTGAAAATGTTATTCAACAGAAAATTAATCAGAATTTTATTTCTCAAATACGCTGAAAAAAGCAAGGGCACGTGCTTCATTATAATTCATTCCGTGCATAGTATTCACAAAAATCAGCTTTTTTTTTTTTTTTTTTTTTTTTTGCAAAATTCTAGGATTTCCATATTTTACTTAAAGCATTGTTTTAGTTTTTCATTTTTACAAAGCATTTTAATTGGTACATGAATAAAAAGAAATATAATAATAATTTAACGTCTCCTGACTTTAAGAGAAAGGTAAATAAAATAATTCATTTTATTTAGAACCATATCATCAGTTTGTCGCATACATTTTTTGAAAATTAATGCCACTATTTTTAAATCCATTCGTTCCATAAAATCAAAGTACGAGTACGAATCAAAGCACACATAAAGCCTGTATTTATACAGTTAATTATTTTTGACCTTTTGCCAAAAACATAAACGAAAATAGTAATCACTAAAAAAGCCACTCTTTATATATATATATATATATATATATATATATATATATATATATATACAGAGAGAGAGAGAGAGAAAAGTAAAAAAATACAAAAGCAATTTTCATTACTAAAATACAGTAGCAACCAAAATTGCTCGCAAATTTGGAAAATTTTATGTTTTTCAGTTTTGCATCTTTATTATACATGAGCTGTTTTATGCTACTCAAATATTTCTACATCATTTAAAAGTAAATTTGCAGCTACCTTTAATATTTAAAGTTTAAATTTATTCTCATAAAAAACACAAGTTTGAATGAGTTTATATAGTAATCGAAATGCAAATCTTAAACACCCAATCACAGTCATTGTTCTGAAAACCAAAGAATTACGAGACTTAATGTACAAGTTGAAATTTGCTCTCTGAAATGCAGTGTTTCATATTTCATTTCAGTTTGTTCTACAAATGAATAGTATGTGTGTAATACAAATTAAATCGCCGGTTTTGGACAAGACTTTGGAATGTCATTTGCATATAAATTATAATATAATTGGATTTACATTATTAAAAAAAAACGAACAATGAAAATAAGTAAAAGAAAATACTGGACACCCACAAAAAAACAAAAAACTAGGATTGCTGTATTGAGCAAAAAAGGTGTTTCATACGCTAAAATAGCAAAGCAAGTTAATGTAAATATGACTTATTCTGGAATACGTAAATTTTGTTCACGGACTGCTGTCGTAGTTATGAGAAAACAAAATCATTAAAAATAAATAAATAAAAGAATAAAAAATTATAATAAAGCTGTTGACGATAAAAAATAGTGCGTTTTTAAGACAGAAGAATGTCTTTTGAAGACATCAGAAATAACTTCAGTTCAGTCGTTTGTGCGAGTTCAAGAACAACAAGAAGGTTATCAAACTTTGGACATAGTGCTAAGATTCCAAAAAAAAACCATTTTTTTTTTAATTTACAGTGACGTCGGAAAAGAAATCGTTGGTCGAAAGAACATTTTGGTCGTACAGATAACCAATAGAAACAATTTATTTGGTCTAACGAAGAGTAAAATCTTTATTAGAGACGACCGAAAATATGGGCGACATACGACAGACGAGGAGTTAAATCCAGATTAATTACGTCAAATGACAAGCATCTTACTAGAGTAATGATTTAAGAATGTACGTCAGTAGATGATGTATTCTGGCTACAGATAACAGAAAGCGAGAAAGTATACAGATAGAATCCTGGAACCAAAGCTGCTAGCTTCTAGAAAAGTTGTGGCAGTCCTCCTAGAACCGCTTGCCATATTCATACCATGTCATAGGGCGGCACGATCCACTTGCACCATCTCACTTTGTCATGAGGCGGCATGTTAGAACAACTAATTTCTACATGCGCAGATTATGTAAATTGCCAGTATTCTGCGTGCGCACCTATGGTATTAGTATTCATACCCGCATTACCATCAGAAGTACACAGGAGAACAACACAAGGAGTAGTTACCTTGGTGATCTACTGTCCTCCTACAAATATCCAACATAATTTTCTCCCTAAGCCTGTTCGGATTCCATTTTCTCTATTGACTGCTGGGATCTGCTGGGTTGATCATAGACGAGTAGAAGACACCTCGCACCAGTAGATCCATCGTTCTCGTTGTGGAACTAAATAGAATTCTTTGTAGCAGGATTTTTTTTTTTTTTTCTTTTTGGATATTCTAATCTTGCTTGCATTCATGTCTATGAGGACGCTAGACAGTTGTTTTTCATCACGATGTTCCATACTAACATATAACTTTATATTATACAAACTGTATCCCTTTCAATTATCCAGTACCTATAAATTTTGTAAATATTTGAACTAATTTCCTTTCTGAAATTTCTTATATTTGAACGAGTGATATTCTCATACACAATACTATACTGAATAACAAATAAATAGTGATGTTTTAAAACATTAAATTGTCCTGGATCCATTCGGAATTACTGATCAGAGTCACTTCTGTTGATCAGAGTCATCAGAGTCACTATATGCTTGCGCATCTAAAAAATCCCTTCAAAGTAATCTATCTTCCAAATAATTCACCATATATTTTTCAACAAGGTGAAGCTCTTTCCATTACGTAAACAATAGTTTAATATTAAAGGAATACGTAGAGAATCATTTAATACTAAAAGAATTTATTGGAGTGTCCAGGAAACAGTCCTGAATTAGAACATTACAGAAAATTTATGGCAGCTTTTAAAAAATCTTATATAAATGCACCATCCATCAAACTAAAGACAAATAACAGAAGCCAAAATTGTCTGTTGACACTATATTAAAACAAACTAGAACTTAAGTACTAGTCAACTCAATGAGGCGTCACTGTGATGTTGTAATCCAGGATAAAAAGAGGTGCTCTACTAAATACTGAATATAATACAGTTATATTGTTTATGATGTAACATTTTTAATATTAAAGTTATTTGAATTCCAGTTTTTCTACTTGGCTTCAATTTAGAGCTAAATTTATTACTAAATTATTTATAAATATTTCTATTACATTCATTTTCTATAAGCACGCAAAATTGAAAAACATAACATTTAAAAAAAAAAATGTCTATAATTTTGGCCACCACTGACAAAGAGAAAAGTAATTATACAAAAATCATTAATGTTAGAATTCGCGATGAAAAAAGCTGAAGAAATACATAACATGTACACTATGCACAGATTTTTCAAAAATGTCGACTTCATAAGAATTGATTAATTTTTGTAGTTCTCTAATTACATATCCTTTATATTTTCATATAAAATATTTTAAAGTATTTTACTCTATTTGAGTTTCCCATGCTATTTTTTTTAAATCTAATAAAATATGTCACATATAATGTTGGATTACATACTAAGAACACACTTATTAATTTAAGAGAATAAATAAATAAATTTTTACATTCAAATTTGTATATTTAGATACATTTATTAAATTTTCATTTTTGAACAGAAATGTTAAGATATTTTTACAACAAATTCAACAAAAAAAAAATCCGCAACAACGTAAAAAAGTACCCTTTAGAGAGCAGTCCCCTCCCCTTCCTTTTTTTTCCCCCTTTTTCTTCATGTACCTATCACTAACTAAATGATAAAAAAGTAGAGTACAGAATTTTCACCAAACGAAGCGTCACAGCTGTATTCAGGAAGTGGTTTCATATCTCAAAAAGCATCAACATTCCAAGCGGGGAACGTAGACTAGTACTAAAGGAAGTAGAAGTCAAGAAAGCTATATTTCCTAGATTTCACATATACGAGGAAATAGCAGCTTGAAAGCTGAAATATCTATGAAAACGATAAACGGAGGAAGGGGGGAGAAAAGGAGAAGAAAAGGGGGAAATAAGAAAAGGCAAAAAAAAAAGCAATCTACAACAATAATAGTCAAACGATAATAATAGTCAATCGATTCTAAAATTTTAAAAACAAACGTGAAACAAAAACATAAATTAAAAGATTCAGCGGCGGTGATTGCTTGAGATGAAAAACTTTGCTCTGTATTTTATACTTCATTATTGATTTTTAAAAATATTTATATTTTTGATTAAAAGAACATTTATTTAAGTATGAATTATTGTTTCATCTGGCATATATCTTTATATTGCTGCTTATTTTGAAAACCAAATAATAAATCTTTTTTTCTTACTTAATCGATGACTTTTTATTCTACAAATCGTAATTTACATTTATCCTTTTATATTTTTATCAATGATAATTGCATACCATTGCAACCATGTTGGTGGAAGTCGCCGAAGTTAAAAGTAAACGCCAAATAATGATAGACCGACGTTGGTGCATCATGCAATCATGCTAAGATTTCAAGGTTTGTTTTGGCTAACAGACATCACTATTTACGTCAGCATTTTAATATTTCCCCTATTTTAATCTAAACTAATAAAAATGTGGGACTTGCCTAACGGAAGGCAAAGAAATAAAATTATTTCAAGGTAAAATATTTTGCCTCAGAAGAACAAACGTTCAAATTCACAGGTCATGAAGTTGTATTTTAGGAATCAAGACGTTTTGGAAATCTAGCATTAAAAACACTCTTCAACACATTAGTATTAGAAACGACGATTGGTTCGAAAATAATCGCCTGTGTTAAAATTATATACTGCTTCATAATTTAGCAGCGAAAAGTAGGAAATGTCGAACTGAATAATTGTGCTTTTTCACATGTAAAAAGTCGCCAATCTTTAACAACATAATAGTGATAATAAATATTATTTGAACTTAATGTGTTACGAAATTAACCATATTTTCCGATTATATTGGGGGAGGGGAGGACTGGAGAATTGTTTTAATTTAAAGACTGCAATAGATTGATTAAAAAATATTAATAAAAATAAATAAACAATTTTAGCTAGTTTAAAACCTAATTGAGTAGTCAGAGATAGATGGCTTATGCAGTCATCTCCCCAATTACTATTTTATCCACAGCTGTTTCGAAAAATATCATCAAACTTTCAACCTTGCTTTTCCCTAATAGGCAATAATACAACAATTAATAAGTAATGCTACTCAATAGAAAATTCAAGTAAAATAACTTTTTCAATATAATCTTTAAAAAATTCATGGACAAAAATTAGGAGAAATATTGGCATTCAAATGAAGTAGTTTCATTAAGAAAAACAACTTTTATTAGCAGAATCTGGAGAATATCATAGATTAGTATAAGAAAGTATATTGGCATCAAAGCGAAATAATTTCGATCACATGCATTTCCAACAAAGGGGGGAAATACGATGGAATATTAGATTTCATATAATATAAGATTAATTAAAATGAAAAATGTAACCATGTCCTTGGTACATTACAAAGTACTAAAATAATATTCAAAGTACGTGGACAGTATACTTTAAAAATTATTATCAATATATTTATTGAAAAGTTTTACCGTGCAACTCATAAATAAACAATACTCAGCTTCAAAAGTGAAAAAATATTTCATTCTAACATGATGGTTGATACCGATAAATCAAACAAAGAAATTTCAGAAACCCTCAATTTGTAGCAACCAAAAAATAACATTTCTCTATCAGTATTATTCGAAAATAATTATCATTTTATGCAAATTGTGAATTTAAAGTAAATGCTCGAGTAAAATAATTTAAACAACGCTTATCTATAAGTTATTTCCAACCATATTAAATCAGTCACGAATTATTCAAAATTCTTGAGGGGGATGCAAACCAGCTTTTAAACGCAAAAGCATAACAAATAAATAGAACAAGAAAATATTGACAGAGGAATCCAAGTAAGTCAAAAATTATTGAAAGGGGATAACATCTAATTTTCTCAACAAGGAAAATAAAAAGATACGAGGAAATAATATTTTAGTCGAACTGAAATGGACTAAATCTAATCTATAGTAAGTTCGGATATACTAAAGCTCGTACTCTAATTTCGGAAACAAGGTCGGGGACAGAAATACCTCCGCTCGCCACAAAGAAAAAACAAATTTAGGTACTTTCAGCACCTCTTACAACGAAAGAACGCAGTAAATAATTTTTTTCAATCGAAAAATTTAGTAAAACTTTTACTTATTAAGTTTTTTTTCCATACAAACGTTCTATTATTTTAAGAAACATAAAATTCCATAAAAATCGACTATGATTTCAAAATTCAAAAAAATTTCAGAAAAGATTTAGAATAAGATCAAATAACCACCATGTTATTAATTACCAGAGCTTCCTTTTTTTTATCAAGTGTTATATTTGAACAATGGAATTACATAATTTGCTAGCTTATATCTATAAATTATGATTTTACATCCCAGAGTACAGAAAGACGCATGTATGGTCACTTTCTAATTTTTAAGTCATTTTTATAGTATTTTAATGGATTTTAGATAAATTTTGAAATTTTTTAAAATTATTTTTGTGTTATTTATATATAAGAACTTGAAAAGATATTTCCTAAAATGTGAGCATGAGAGTTAAAAAAAATAATCCGTTTTTCATCTTCCCAATTGTCCGCATTCAGGAATCTACAAGAATGTTATATATATCAAATGAAAGAATTAATCATTTGATGAAGAGATATTAGAATTTTTTTGTTTTAGTAGTTTAATAGATCGTTACAATCCGAGGTTTGTCAATTAAGCAGAAAGAGAAAATGATTAGAATAAAAGGCAAAACTGCTGACATTTTCATCCAGTAATTTGATTTTATTCGTCAGATTAATATAGAAATAAAATGGAATTTCACATTTTACATTTTTTTTTATTCGAATTCATGATTATATTTTTATTAATTGCAACAAATTCAAAACTGAATGTTTCACACATATCACGTTAAAAAGCCTAATCGCACATTTCTAAGACATAACTTTCTCCATTACTAAAAGAATAAAATTTTAAGTTAAAACTAATCCCAGTTTACTAAATTTATCTTTACTTATCGGTATGAAAAATTCAGCCTTTTTCTTTTTTCATAAACCAGAATATTGTTAACAATTTTCTGATAAATTACAAATAAATTAGCGAATATAAATGTATTAATAATATTGTAATATGTGTATAAAAATATTACTTGATGCGTTATAGATGCAAATCTATGAACTGTATATATTATCAAATTCGCTTTTTTCGCCCTTCTAATATTCTAAATTTATAGAGATTTATCTCATCTGATTCTAAAGAATAAATGTAGTAAAAATTTCAGAAGAATCAAAATTGACAAATAAAAAAAAGGAATTCCTGCTTAATATGTTTTATCTGAATTCATGAAATTTCGAATCAGAAATAGATTATAAAAAAAAATTCTAAAATTAATTATTGTTATCTTTTGTTTGTTTAGATATGTGAATGAGAATTCTAACTGCTTTGCTAATCAGGGAGAAAATCAAATTAATTTATATTATTCATTTGTTTATTCGTGAAATCCAAACTACCTTTCTATAAAGGTATTTCTCTCATGTGTAGAAGCCAAATTAAATTATAGTGTTCCTTTTCTTAAAAAAAAAAATCAAGGAAAAGGTATCAATTTTTTTCCCCTAAATCCTTCCATATATACTTATACTTTAAATAATTTCTTGTAACACAGTTATAACATAAATGATAAGCATTGAGTTATTTATATACAGTGAAACAAAACATATGTTTTGAATGTAAAATTTCTGTGCTAATAAAAACTATTGGAGACTAAATAAAGTAAGCTGGGAGTTGCTAGTTTTACTACACCAAACTCGGCGAACAAGTCTTCAAGAAAGGTATAAAACAACATTTTCTCAAATTTTCTGATTCATCAGAAACTTAATAATTCTCAAACTTCAATTAACATTACATCAAATATTAATTAAAGAAATATAACATATGCTAGATTTTTTTTAAAAAAAAAAAGTAAATAGCTTAGAATTTTCAATTGAGATTGACAAATTTTAAAGAATTATGCATAAAAAAACGTCGATGCACGCAAAAAATAAATTAATTAATTAAAAAGAAAAAAGACTATTTACTCGGCATTACGATACTATATTCTTTATTAATATTAATAACTCGGAAAAAATAGTTTGTAATAAAAAAAAAAAGCAACTATACAGAATATACTGATTTCCCAAATAATAGTGTGCTTTCAAACAAAAAAAAAAAGTGTGGAAAGATAAGGATTTTATTTAAAAATTAAATTTTAAAAAAACAGGAAAAGCAAAAAAAAAAAAAAAAAATGTGGAATTTTGAGAATATGAGGCGATAGAATAACCTTTAATAAAAAGAAAGATTATATGTGGTTGGAAATTGGATCACATTCAAAACAAAAATAATAAGAAAGACATATTTAAGAAAAGGTACAGACAACGCCCACCACAAGATCGATTAAAATAAACCAAGTTCAAAGGACTAAAGTGGACCAACTGCATTCGATGCCAACAGAACAAAAAAAAATACAGGGAAGTGAATAATCAACTCAGAATCAATCCTTTATAATCGCGCCAAACTTCAGAGACGAAGCGAGAAGTTGAAAACGGACTTCAAAATTAGTTACCGTTTCAACCACTTGACAGACCTGTATTGATGTTAAACACTTCATTTCTGGGGTTTTCCTATTTCTTTGTGTCCTTTTCCTCCCCTACATTGGTGAATTATTTTTATCAGAATAAATAAGAATCGAATGATGAATTGAATTATTACTTTTCAATTAAACTTAACAATACTAAATTTTTGAAAACGTTTATTTTATAAAAATAACAAAGAAATGGGTAAATTTGATTTTAACATAGAAAAATGAAACTAAAAATTTACCCTCAATTTTTCAATTAACATAACAAATCATTAAATTTAAATTTTTGTCTTTTAATTTTTTTTTTTTTTTTTTTTTGTAGTTATTGCAAACTGGGATTTTTAATATTTCACACAAATAACGATAATACACAAATGTGAAAAGATTTTGATTACATAATTATGAGGATCATAATTATTTATTTCTATAAATAAAAACTAGAATATTCCATATATAAAATGTAGAATACTTAAGATATTCCTATAAATAAAAACTAGGACAGAATTATATATTTACAGTATCTCAAAAAATATTTCAAAATGTGCTAAGGACAAGAAATGTTATGCATTTTTTGCCACGCATATGTAAGTAAACAACCTCAAACGGGGGGACCCTCAAACCAGACAGCTTTAATGGAAAAATTACATACATCAGATATAAAAATTTAAAGAATTTAGTTAAAGTATCGCTGGAAATCTGCAAAATAATGCAATTCATGAAAATTTCCATAACAAACTTATATTTTAAAAGCACATGAAAAAGTATTATCCTTTGTGGTAAATAAAAATTACTCTTTTTGATTTACAACAAAGGATAATACTTTCCAAGAATTGCAATAGAAATTTTAAAAAATAATAAAATGACAGGTGGAAAAATAAACAATTAAATTACTTAATTATCAGACTTGGATAGAGAAACATTAAATAAAAACATACATAAATTTTCAAATATGCTTTTTTGCTTATGCATTTCTGTAGTACTATGACAAAGAACGAAACAAAATACAAATTTCTAAAACAGTACACAAAAAACAAAAAGAAAAAAATAGCAAGTATAAATATAACTCAAATCACTTACACTATCTTCTAGAAATACATTTTTCTGCATTATTCCGCTTTGATATGTGACAGCGATAACTAATTTTTGCAACACCAGCACTATCCAATTCGTCGAAGCACCACTATCTACCAAACCTTGCCGAGATCCATTGTCTAACTTTAACAACTTTAAACTGAGCATGAGTTATCTTCACCTTTGAAGCAACGTAGTAAGCAAGCAACTGGCGAAAACTTTTTTCCTTTCTCAAGGAGAGGATATGTACCCAACACAAAACCCGGTGCCAGAAAATGCAGAGCTAAAGTCGGAGTCCACTAATTATTGGCGGCTGACAATGGCACGGGGCGCGACTTCAACACGACCTCCAGAGGAAGGTACATTCACTTTCGAGCGGTAAATAACGACCCCAGCAATACCACTCAGCTATGGATATATGTACTTATTAAACACCAATTTCAATCCCTGTATATGAAAAGGTATATTCATTAAATAATCTAGATTGAAATTTTGGCATTTTTCACAAAGCTGTCACTTGCAATGCACAAAATGGCGACTCGCGAGTTGCAAAGAGATGGCACTGAATTTAACAATCGAAATATTAACCTAAAAACGCGGTTTAGAGAACGGCATCGAACAATGTTTAGTTCACGAACATGTTCCACTCTTAGTCCCCCGGGCTAAAATTGACAACCATCCAAGAGAGATAAAAATATCTTATTCTCAGATCCTAACAAATCTCTAACAACAAACGGAATGATCTAACAGCGGGTTGTTTACGAATAGCTTTGTGATCGTTATATTCACATTTAGTTACCTGTGAATGTATAACATATTGAAAATTTTTCTAATATTTACTAATTTTACGCAGGTATCTGAAAGATATTTTACATCTCCTCCATTCTTCTTGGCGTCCTCAATTGTTAGATCTAAAAGAAGTGCAATGTAGTTGCCAAATGGAACAAAGATTGTAATGTCTTTCGGGACTTGAAAAAAATCATATTGATCGATGTCAACGAAGATGGAACGGCGAGGGACGATTAATCATTTTTGATGACGGTAAGACAATGTTTTCATTTTGAATTTTAAATTGTAACTTTATTTGCTAAATAATTCGATACTGATAGTTACTAAGCTTACTACTAAGTGTGAAATCTGCATACATTCCAGTAATTGTCATTTCATGTACAGTATGTTTTTAAAAAGACGCATGATAGCATAAACATGTCACGACAATAAAATTATTTTATTTAATTGTATTACGCAATATTACGAAAAAATGTTACAATATATAAAGTCTATTTAAATATAAAATAGTAAAATGTTCCTCAACAACATGCGAAATATATATCAAAATAAACATTTTACATGCCGCTGAAAATATTTTTTAAATTTGATAGTTAAAGGTGTTTAAAATTCGCTGTCTTTGAAGTGCTTTAATAAAATCAACCAAACATTCAAAAATATTTAAATATTAATATATAAATTTCATAATACGTCTGACAATAATATCTAAATGCATTACAATTTAAAACATAAGAAACACTGTTCAATTACTACAATTTCAAAAACTTTCAAAAAAAACTCAGAGTTCATGAAAAAATAAAAACGTACAGTTAAAAACTTGATCAATAAAAAGAGGTGAACAATTTATCTTTGGATATAATGTATCAATTCTAATAATCAAATAAATCTAACCGTTCACACATTGATGCATTTAGGTTTTTAATATCATTTGAGATTGACCCAGACATTTTTATAAGAAAGCACAACAATATCAATAAAAAAAATATTTTGATCTTTTATAGAAATTGTATTAGCCACCCAAGGGGCTATTGTTTTAAGTGGGGCGTTTTAGCGTACCAGATCATTTTTCAATTTGTTACCGTTTACTTCAATTTTAATTACTTTTTGCTTAAATATATTCAATTTAATAATTTATCGCTTGCTTTAATTTTAATTACATTTAGCTTAAATATATTCAATTTAATAATTTATCGTTTCCTTTAATTTTAATATCAGAAAAGTTTACAATTGTCCATTTCTCAATATTTCATCGTTTACTTTAATTCTTATATTTAAATGAGTAATTTAAGAATAATAATAATAAGCGCACTTTGGGTGGCTAAATCTGTTCTTTGCAAAACTTTGCATAGAACTTTTTATGGCCATGATTTAAATGTTTTCTCTCCCTCATTTTACTTTTTAAAGATCAATGCGGAGAGAAAATATAAATTAACAGAGTCAACTAAAAATATAGAAACCCTAGTTTAGAATATACACGGTAAAAATATTTTTAATATATATTCAGAAGAATATTTTTAAAAATGTCATTGTAAACCTCTAACAAATACAAATATCAATCAGTACTTTTATATATCGTGTTAAGTGGTAATGGTAATTGGGCATCGATAATGCTTATAATTAATCGTTATGATGTTATTTATTATCATATATAAGGCAATGAATGATTTATCAAAACCTTTTATGAAATAATTTATAAAAGAAAAATTCAGCAATTCATGAGATACATGAGTAAGGAAGATTTCACAATGTGAAATAATTATACACCTGCGAGTATTTTCTTCTAACAAACAACTCTTTTCTTTTGAAAAAGTCTCCCAAAATAAGTTTAACTCTCCCTTTAAAAAAGAAGCGTTTTTAATACTCTTTACTTATGAAATCTTATGAACTTTTGAGAGAATACATAACTTCATAGACTAATATGTGTGATCGCGATCCTAAAGTTTTCATAAGAAAAAAAATAGAAAATTACAGATAATAAACAGGTTAAGATTTATAAGCGACAATCGTTATTAATTCAGATGTAAACAATGAGAAACAAATACACAAAACGTATCAAATATTAAGCATCGCAATCATGTGCACGTGTAGGTATCATTTTCTACAAAAACAAACAAAAAATCGTTTGACTAATGCGCTCACAAGAAAGATCAGACTATGAAGAACATTAATCAAAGTATTTTTAACAATAATAGCAGAAGAAATCAAACTAATACATTTTCAATAAGTGCATAAAAAAAGACATTATTCGAAGAAGAAAAAAATATTAAAATAAGAGTAATGACGAAAATAATAAAATTAAATGAAAATGCAGAAAAGATGTCCAAGAGCAGTATGATTGAAACAGGCACAGTGATGCAGAGGCTCGCTGGCGTAGAGGATGGGGGGGGGGGGGTAAAAATTAATCAGGAAAGGAGATTCGCATTGAAAGAGACGCTCCGCTCACCCAGTCTGTTAAAACTTGACATAACAGATCTCTCGGAAGTTATTTATTTCTCCTTGAGCAAATATATTGAGTTCTTTCTATCGTTTTTGAAAGCCTTCTATGTTTAAAAGTACTATTTTCTTAACACATTTGGCATTACATATATACCAATATCTAGAGACTTCACCATGAAAATGAAATATACCAGATTTTGAACTGAAATAATTTCCAAGGCCTTTTAAATCATTAAAAAAAAATCATTTTCTTTACCACGCGATTTACAATGGACATTTTATTTTTATTTGAGCCTAAAACATAAACAGTAATGCATCTCTTCGTATTGTTCTAATTCCAGTTAACTTCATTATCTAGTAATATAATCTTAATCTAATAAAGGCATTTAATTTTTTCAAAAAAAGAAGTTATTTACTAACCTAGAAATAGTTCAATTAAATCTTAACAACAAAAACAGGAGTTCAATTTTCAAAGAGATAATTAATTGGCGCATCTGATGGGAGTAAAGGTTTTTATCTACGTAGCTACGTCTTAAATTAGAAATTTTAAGGCACCCTATTGTTAGATGGTAACCTTGAAGAGGAAGGGGTTTTTGATCTTAGACCTTTCTCTCAGACTTACTATTTTTTAACTTAGATGTATATTGCGATGAAAGAGAGCCACAAACAGTATATTATATACTTTTTGGTAATATATATTTTTCTTTCAATGTAAACGTCTAATGCACTCGATAGTTCTTACCCGCGGGGCTTCCCTCAATTTAAAGAGCCGTGATCTTAACCTACATTTCCCCCTCATCAGGAAATTAACGTGAGCTGCATCCACAGGCAGATCAGAATTTGGGTCACTAAGAATAAAAATTGTAACTAGTTAAACGCATTTGTTTTAAAATTATGTGAAAAAATATCACTCTGTAAATTTATAAAACTGAATAATCAATTCCTAAGACTCCGGGACATATCAAAATCAAGTCTCAACAGCGGCAGACCATTTAAGGTTTTTTTTTTTTTTTTTTTTTTTTTTCAGTGTAATATCATGAACTGTAAGCAGTCGAATTCTGAAAATATTTATAACGATACTTAACAGTTTAGCACTTCAATATGAGTAGTACATTATTTCGAACGAAAATATTTTACCTTTAAAAAAACCTTTCCCAATCTTATATTTAATTGCTGAGACTAATTAAAAACTTAATTGATCAACAAGTCCAACACATTTATTTTTTTAAAAAAATAATGCACAAACTTAGAATTCAAAACTGTGAATCCAAAGGTAATAAATACATCTTTCCAAAGCTCTTTTTCCGATTTCATATATATTTTAACATAATAACCATAAGTACGATTCTTTTAATCCTGACAACGAATGTAACACAAATTTATAACATGATCTTTAAACAATAAATACTCCGAATACATATGTTTTTAATTCCAGGGCATTTGCACCATTTATTTTTTATTCACTACCATCACAAAATTTCAAGCATTCATCATTCAATTTAATGTCGAATTTTAATAAAGAAAGAAAGAAAAATATTACTATACATTTAAAAAAAAAATCTAAATTCAAAGTATCGAGTCTTTACATACATACACACACACACACACACATATATATATATATATAAAATTTCCTTTATACGAGGTATGGCTATTAAATAACGAGACTGACACTGCTACAGAAGAGGTACAAATGCGCCATACGCCAGCGACCGATAGTTGTTTAGCGTGAAGCCTTCTCTTTCGAATGCAATGCCTCTCGCTTCTGTAAACAAAGCCGTATAGCCGCAGCCTTCCTTAGCATTAAAGTTATTTTGTTGTTGTTGTTTCGCCGGAAAAATGATAAGTGAACAATGAATTGTTTTGAAATTTCAAATGAAAACCTGTAAAAACCGCTATTTAAACTTACAATTTACTAAAAGAAGTGTACGGCAATGAATGTTTATCGCATGCATATGTTTTTGAGTGGTTTAAGCGTTTTCAAGATGGCCGAGAAGTCGTTGAAAAAAATTCATGCCCTGGTTGTTTTCCCACATCAAAAAAGGATGACAATATCGAAAAAAATCAGTAATCTCATCGAGAAGCTGCAAAATTGTTTGTAATGACATTTTGAATGCCACTAAAAATGACCCAAACTTATTGGAAAGGATAATAATGTGCGATGAATCGTGGTACTTATGATCCTGAAATGAAGAGCCAATTCATGCACTGAAAGAACACATCTTCATAGAGAGCCAAAAAAAACTCGAATGAGAAAATCAAAATTCAAAGCAAGGATGATTGTTTTTTTCGATATTCATGGGATTGTATACCTTCACTGGGTTCTTGAAAATCAAATTATTAATCAACATTACTACCTTCACGTACTCCGAAAAAGAATATGGAAAAAACGACCCGAATTGAGGAAGGACAAGTCATCCCGCATTATCTGACAAGAGGTTTCTAGCCAAGTATAGCATTCCTAGTGTTAGACCATCCACCTTATTCGCCGGATCTTGCGCCATGCGACTTTTACCTGTTTCCTGAAGTGAGCTCAGCATTAAAAGGAACGAGATTTGAGTCCGTTGAAGTGGTGAAGGAGAAAGCGGTATACATCCTGAAGGAGCAGACAGAAGACTTCCAACATTGTTTCGAACAATGGAAGAAGAGTTGTAGGGATAGAGTAGGGGTGAATATTGAAGGTGTCTGAATAAAATATGTCTGCCAAATATAACCAAAATCAAAATAAAAATGTTTTACAGCGTCAGTTTCGTTATTTAATATAACCACATCTTGTACATCCTTAACGAAATATTATTTTTCTTAACTAATTTCATGTTTCGGAAGGATGGGGAGAGAAATTCTACAATAAAACCAAAAGTTTATGTGACTGTTAAAATGAGAATGCATAAGTTTATTAAACTTGCACGCACGCACGCACACACACACAATCAATCCTCCACTTTATATAATTGGCTTGATTTAAAGACAGGAATATGCATATTAAGAGCCTTCAATATATTTTTTCCTTAACTTGAAAATGTAATGAAAATAATATTCTGAGTTTAATTGCAAGTCTTTAGAAATGAATAATTCTTGATTTATCCAACAGAGACTAGAGTTTTCTTTTTAAAAAACTCTCACTGAGGCATTGTTTGCGCAAAAACAGTTGCATTTCCTCATATATGTAATAAATAATGTAACAAATTCGTAAAGCAAAAAAAAAAAATTTGCAATGCAGTTCTAATCCAATCTACACTATGACACAACTAACACATCGATCAATAACTCCCGAGACTAACCCAGAGATGGCGCTCGTAGTAAACCAGTAACCAGGTCTTTCTAGAGTACTAACCTTTGCTTGAAACGTGTCAAAATTTTAAGTCGATCGGACCAGGAAAAAGGTTTTTTGAAGTGAAGTT
>BMAW01118933.1:249232-273479 GCA_019974015.1 Nephila pilipes
AACCTTTGCTTGAAACGTGTCAAAATTTTAAGTCGATCGGACCAGAAACAGCTGAGTTATCGAGGTTGGAGTAAAGTCGTTTTGTAGTTTGTTTAAAAAATGGAAAAAACCGAGTTTCGTGTTCTGATAAAACATTGTTTTTTAATGGGTAAAAACACCGTGCAAGCGAAACAATGGATTGAAAAATGTTACCCGGACTCTTGTCCATCAAAAGCAACGATTTGTCGGTGGTTTGCCGAGTTTAAACGTGGTCGTACCGACACAAATGACGCGGAACGCTCGGGTAGACCTGTGGAAGCCGTTACACCGGAAAATGTGAGTGAAGTGACAAAAATTATAATGAAAGATCGTAAAGTGAAGCTCCGTGAGATTGCTGAGATGACACAGATATCATATGGAAGTGTATTTACTATCCTTCATGAAAAATTGAGCATGAAAAAGGTTTTTTCCAAGTGGGTGCCGCGATTGCTTTCGATGGAACAAAAACAGCAACGAGTCGATGATTCAGAAAGCTGTTTATCGCTAATTACTCGCAAGAAAAAAGATTTCTTGCGAAAAAAAAAAAAAAAAAAAAAAAATTTTTGAAAAAAAAAAAAAAGATTTGGAAAAGCATTGGAACGATTGTATCACCCTAAAAGGTGATTAACAAAAGGTGTTATGTTGATGAAAAAAAAAAAAATTGCAAAAAAAAATGTTGTTTTCAATGTTAGACTCGGGAGTTATTGATCGATGTGTTATAGCCAAGTATTCTTTTAACCATACGTCGAGAAAGAGTGAAAAATGAGACTTTTGACTACAAATATCGATTAATAATACATAGAAACATAATTAGCCGATTTTTAAGGATGCTTTACATTGGATTTAAAACAAATACAAATTAATCTTGTAGAATTTAATTTTTTTTTAAATTGATAACTTATTTTTATATAAAAAAAAAAACAATTTGTTAAAATATTTTGTAAATGAACTACTACTACACTAGCCTTTAGCATAAATTAATTGCCAAGGAATTTACGAGTCTGTTGACTATATTATAATTACAGTAGGATTTAATTCAAATTCATATCATACTTCCGTGAAATAATCCACAATATTTTAAAAGTCGCATATCTGGAATCGTCTGAAACAAAAATGTATATTTCATCACCAGAAAATAATAGAAAACTTTTAAAAATATCTTCATTAATTACATAAAATCAACTAATCAAAAAATAAAAGTGACAAATCTATCAAAATATAAAATAGGCCTTTTTGTTTTTAATTTGTAACTTAAAAATTTTAGGATCCAGAAGTGATTTATATAGTTCTAAAAGACGTCTAACAATGTCTAGCATTTCTATTTTAGAAAGAAAAATGTTTCATAACACAAGGTAATGTTTTATATTAAACATCTATTTCCAATACAATGAATGTGTTCAGAGTTACCATACAATAGCAATAAAGAAAACACCTTTCGCCAATTTAAGAAAATTCCCATTCACAAAAAGTATTAATATAATAAATGTTCTAAGCAATCATTATATTTACACTATGGCGAAAGCAAATATCCTTGATTTTTATTTATATTTTTCTCTCTGTCTTCCATTAAGCAACTTTCAAGTGAAAATGCACATGAATCAAATGAGTAAGCCGTGACAAGAATGGTTGTAAATCGTCCTTCTTCCGGTTACATATGACTGTCTTGGAAATGAATACCAACTGAATGTGACAGGGCCAATAAAAAAAAAACATGCGTTACAGAATAAATTGATTTAATCGAATAACAAATACAAATATTCTGGAACACGACCCAAGCTGACGCAAGCGGAAAAACTAACGCTTTTTTAAACAGAAAAGCAAAACGGAAACCACTTTTTTACATGGAGGAGAAAATCAGATTTCCACCGAAAGCATGGCTCGATAAACACGCACAAAAAATGTGATGAAGTACAAACTAATTTACTCAGGTTCATGCATTACAAAAATGTAGCGAAATAAAGAAACGACGCGACGTAAAGACGTGAGGAGGTATTTTATAGTTTAATGCACTCTGAAAAGAGAAAAAAATGTCATGAAAAATTCAGATACGATCTCATGAAAAAAATTAACAGATAATTTATAGTAAAATTAAAGAATCTATAATTTAAAAAGAGAGAGAGATGGTTGTCTGTAACACACTTGTCCGTCATTAGATCGTATATAAATCTTTAAAAAAAAAATGTTTTTTTGAACACCGAAAACCCAGGGTTCATAACTTCCGATTGTGGTTCAAAATTAAGAGGTCTATCGCTAATCACTTAGCATATTAATTTAATGAGACTATAATATGAAAAATAATAGAGCTCCCATCATAGACATTATTAGATTTCCTTTTTTATTTAAAGCGAAGGAGGGAAATTTAGATAGTCCCGATTAGTTTTTCTAAATAGTTTCCTTAGCATCGTCATTATGCAAATCTGACGTATAACATGTCGTTTAATTTATTTTAAAACGATTGATTTCCATTGGTGTTAGAACATCAATGCAATCTTTCGGTGCACGTGACATCTGTGTGTTAACTTCCTCCTTTATGACGTTATTAACCCTTTAAGCGCCAAAGCAACGCGACTGGGCTATGCGTACTGTGGTAGAGAAAATCTCCACCAGTCAAAGCGTTAATCTAGTTTACACAACCGCGGCGCCGGTTTCCATAAGTCAAAAGCTTGGCTATATTTAGAATGAAGACAGTAGAAGACTAGGAGCCAACTCTAAAAACATTGCCAATGACCTATATTGAATAATTCAGTCCAAATTATATCAGTTTGAGCTATTGTAGTCGTATATAAAATTAGTAAAGATAATGTACAATAAAATTGTTCACTTTCTCAGATAATTATTAATGTATACATTTTTTCTGGGTTAATTAATGTCCAGTATTCATACATATTAGCTATACATCATGTCATAAATGTGGAGATTACAATATAGGAATATCCCATTCTTATTTTTTCATATTTTTATAATATTTATTATTATACATATGTGAATAAAATGGAATTAAACCTCTTCATATAAATAATAACAGGAAAAGGATGTAAAATTTGTCGTAGTAGATTGCAAAATAAATATATGATTACTAATTGTCAATTAAGTACGCCCCCAACTCATTCAGATGTAGAAGTCCTTCAAATTATTTAGGAAGGGAGCACAAATCAGTGTATATTAAAATTATTATGAATAAAGGGAGGGAAATATGCTTTTTTTCTCCCTTTTAATTAAATATCACATTCAAACTAAATAATATCATACGAACTTTATATGAGAATAAGTTGTTCCCAACAACACAGACTTGGTATTACATACGTAATATTTAAGCAAAGAATATCTCAAAGACTTGTTAATTTCACTTTCATGTTTTTATTCAATTGTTACCGTGGATAAGTAATAAATACATATTTCACTATTTTAAAATGTAGTGGACGACGAACCCAATGCATACAACGAAAAAATAGAATTATCATTATTTTCCAATGACATTAAACATTAGGTTTGTTTTATTTAAATGATAAAAAGAAATTTCGTTGGTTATTAATATCTTCTCGATCAATGAAGCGATAATCATCGTTTATTTATAGAGATAACAGTAAACTAGATTTCGAAAATTCGAAAAACCCCGAGTTCCCCGTAAAGATACAAATATATTTTAAATTTGTTAAATATCAGGATGATTGAATATTCAGAAAATAAATATAACACCTCAATTTTCACATTCAAAAATATTTTCTTAATTTGAATAAAATATTTCGCGATTACGATTTAAAAAAAAAACTAAATTGAGGTTTGACTTGCGCATACTAAAACTGTATTATGAAAACAGCAAAATAATGTTTTTTTTAAATAATTACAATAAAAAATAAATAAATGATTTGTCAGTCTCTAAATTTCTATTACACCTCAATTTTCATTAGAAAACTTGAAAAGAAAACACTTATTTTCAAGGTTTCAAACCAATTTTTAGAACCACAATGTTATTACATAGTTTTGTTACCATGTTATTGCATTTGTTAATATTATTTCATCGTTTGTTGTTCATAGTTTACATTTGTGAATGTTATTACCTTTTTTTGTAGCTATACAGTTTACATTTGTGAAAGTTATTACATATTTTGTTATTCATAGTTGCAAAAGTTACATTTGTTACACATTTACCACAATATTATTACATAGTTACAAATCGTATTCACAAATGTGAATACGATTTGATTTTAGCAAAAATCTTGCCGGTTGGACACAAGAGATGTTTATGTAAGCTGTTTACACATCCAGGTGTTTTCTTCTCCAAAACTGTTTCTCACCCAAAATGAACTCGGGAAAAAAATCAGCAACATAGAATTGAACAACAAAGAGGGAACAATGAAGAAAGTTTCAATAGAAGGAACCGGCTCAGGAATAAAAAAAATAAAATAAATATAAATAAACCTTAATACTAAAGCATTAATTAAAAGACCAGACCACGGTCAACAACTCCACTCTGCTCTGTTCCAGGAAGACTTTAACAGTATATTTTAGGAAGACAAATTTCCAGACCAGAAGGTTACAAAAAAAAAAGCTTAGAGTCGAATTCGCTTCAGTCGGAACTGTTAATGGATAAAACGCGACTAATTTCAGAACTGGCGTAAAAACTACGTAAGTACCAGCAGAATTCCAGAGCTACGGAGACAAAGGCAAGTAGCTTAGGTTGCCAAATTTTCGTCACGTGCTTGAGCAAACAAAAGAAACGAAAATTCAAGCTTCAACAATACCAAATAGATTTTGCAGTTCTGTTAAGCTGCGTAAAAATAAGTAAATAAATAAAGGTTTGGAGAATGATCACGGAGAGAGACCCTAGTGCGTTGTGATACAATTTAAATGAGTTTTTAATTACAAGTAATAGAAGTTCGGGTAACGGGCAACGGCCATAGAGTTTGCGAGGTTCCTATTTTATTGTTTAAAATTTATCCTCTAATCTTAATCAATATTTAAATATTTCCATAATTCAAGATTTTTCCACAATTAGTTAATTTTCAATTCAAAATTAGGGATCAATATATTTCAGTCTGGAAATGCAGCCCTCACCTGCCGAATTTCCAGGCATTTTTTCAATCATTTTGAAAAAAGCATGGAAATTCGGCAGGTGAGGGCTGCTGAAATGTTGAAAGAAAAAATAATAAAAGATCAAAAGCGACAAAGCTATCAACACATCGAATACATCGAAATTGCTTAAATGGAAATTTCAACTTTCATAGAAACGGAAGCATATAACCATACAAAATCTATAAAAATTAATTCATTAATAGGATTTATTTGTGAAAGTCTAGGATTTTCTAACAAAAATAGAAAAATACAAAGTATTATAAATAATAATTATGTTAGAAATCTATAACTGGTAGGTCAACCTCAAGTTTCGGGTACCTCAAAGTTTTACCGAAAAATTACAATAATGGGTGCAATTTCAAAATAGTTAAGTTTAGTTTGAAATATGACACACAAAAGCCCATAAATCATCGCGCAAACAATGACTCTCCTATACAATCTCAAACGTTTAAAAAAATTCCAGCTTTCGGTGCAGAAATAAAAAAAAAAAAAAAGGTATAAATTACAATACATATTTGTTCAGTATTTTTTGTGGATCAAATTATTTTTAAAAACATTTCATATCACTTAAAACATACTTTCAGAAAAGTATTTCAATCACTGTCATGGTAATACTATAAGTTAAAAATAGGTTAAAATCGAAAAGACCGAAAACGAGGTGGATATGGGCCGTTAAATACAGGAGAAAAAAATACAAAAGGAATGTATCATTTTCGAAAAGCTAACCAAGAATGACAGGCGAGTCATATGCTTGATGTTCGAAATTTTAAAAAGAAAATAACAAAACTCAGTCGCTTAGTTTTACAGTAATGCACGTATTTAGCCACCTCTTCCAAACAGTAACAGATTTATATTACAATGACCATTTACAATCCGATACAAAATATAATATCAGAATAACATTACAATAGCAATGGATTCTGATTTTTTTTTTGTGATATTTTCAAAAGAAACGAACTGAAAAAGGAATAATCAATATTCATTTTTAACCCATGAAATTGGTAAGGGAGATTCGAGCATTAATCAAAATACAACAGTGGTCTAAAATCAATGTTTCAAAAGTAATTAAAAATATTCACGTCAGCATATAAAAACCTTTCCATTTTTCTCTACCGGTGGGTTTACTTGTGCCGTTTTACTCCTTTTCGTTCCGAAGGAAGTGTCATAGAATAAATTATTTCGTTAAATTATGTTTTAAAATTAGTCCGAAACGAGCTAATTATTTCGAAACAAACAAGTATGTTAAAATAAATTTTTAAAAAACTGAAAAAATAATCATAAACTTTTAAATACTGAAGACAGTTGAGACTCAAGAATGAAAAAGCCAGACCATCATAAACTTCGAAGTCTACATCGCAATCCAGACTCGTCGTCTTTCACGTTAAACTTCCTTATTAGCATCTATCAAAAACTAATATGACAGCACATAAATTTATGTGTAGTTAGGGGTGTAATTCAAACCTTACGAAGCAAAGCAATGGAAAGTAACAATTCTAAAAGAAAAAGTTTATCCCTTTCACTCTTCCTTAGTTTTTTTGCACGTGATGAAGTATATCAATTCATAAAATCTCAGACATGTTTATTCGATATTCATATGCCAACTCTTAAGTATTTTTCCTTGCGATTAAAATATGAATAATCGTCGCCTTTCATCAACACGCACTTGAAACAATGCCTTAATATATGAGCGGCATAAATTGTTAATTGTAACCATTTGACAGTTAATTTTAACAATTTATGCTTTTTATGAAATAATCTTCAGAAATTTAAAATGATTCATTTTTCTTAGTAAAAATAAAGCAGCTGCATAAAAAAAAATGCAATATAAACATATTCGTCTGTTTAGTAAAAAATTTATCAAAAACGCCTTTTGTTAAAGAATGCACATAAATAGAAATTTCAAAAAGTTACTGTTTAATTACTTTTTTTATATATTTATTCACTGAAATCCAAAAAATAAATAAATAAAAGGAATTCATTTCTATACCAAGCAAATATTGATTTTTTAAAACAAAATCAGAATATATCTACTATAAACATTGGTTTTATTAACAGATTAATGACTAAGAAATTGATGAAATTAATAAACTGTAAAAAAAATCATAATTCATAAAATACAAGAAATAATAAGAAAATATAACAATGGTATTAATCTATACCTCATTTTCTTAATTCGATTTCTTCAAACTAAAGCATCCGGCATTTCTTTGCAAATTTCGGAAGTATTGGTTAACAATTTTGGAAAAACATTTTTAAAATTAAATGTGTGCATACTTTTACAAAACATGACAGTCTTTTAAAGAAAAATAAAATGCCACGTCTCATTCGTGTTAGTGAAATAAATACAAAATAACTAAGAAAATTTTCACTTTCCTTTTGGTGTTTTATAAAAAAAAAAATGAAACTACTAATGGGCATTTTTATGCATGGATTCGAAGCAGATAAATATCTAAATACGAGTAACTATTTGCTCAACAATACACAACTACAAATATCCTGAATAAACACAGATTTCATAGTCATTATACCATGAAGCCATTGATCAGCAAAACCTAATTAAAAGTTCCCCAAGAAATACTAATTTGTATGAAAAGAGAGAAAGCAATTAATCTATATACTACAACAAAAAAAATGAAAAAATTGATTCAAAAGGCCATTATTTTAATAGTAAAATTCCAATAAAATTTTCAGTTGAAAAATAAAATTGACATAAAATAAATCTATGTTTAATTTTAAAAAAACTGCGGTTATATATATATATATATATATATATATATATATATATATATATATATATATATATATATATATATATATATATATATATATAAAGAGAGAGAGATGATATATATATAAGACATTTTGACTAAAACGAGGTGAATAGGAAGCATTTCAGATGCTTCAAAATAATAATAATTCTTCAAGGTTTCAAAACTATATGGGTATCATGCACATCAGTTTTGCGATTCATACCGATTAAACTCTAGCTATTTTCAGGATGTAACAATTGCATTTCATTTATTTTTGAAATTCAGGATGTATATTTACGGCAATTTCTAATATATTCACACTGATCATATGGGAATTTTAGCACATCTTTTTCTTTATATAAATGCAATAGTTTTTTTTATCGATATTTGCCAATAAATTCGAAGTTTTAGCCCCTATAATGCAAATAAAATAATGAGGTATTATTATACAATATAATTATATATTTCTCTAACTTTTATTACAGTTTCATTCCAAATTTCTTAATTAAAACACTGAAAACACATCCAACAGTAACAGATCGATAGCCTACTTAAAACGTAGACCTTGATATTTTGCATATCAAATCATCTTCTTTTATGCTTTCAATTCAAAATCCTATTTTCAAAATTCAAAATAAAGCACAGTTATTATTAAAAATAGTAATCTTATCAAAACACATTTACAAATTTAATGAAGAAAAAGTTACTTATAATTCAAGTCTAGCTACAAGACAACTTTTATTAAAAAAGTTAAGAATAAATCTATCCTTCGGTATACCACGTTTTAATCATTTATCTTTATGAATATTAATATCAAATTATGCGAAAATAAATATTGAAACAGTTCTGTCCTATTTGTCGAAAATAGCTTATTGTCTTGTTTCGGAATGTAAAAGCAGCGTTTATCAGACCTTCTCAATTATTTTTGATCAAGTCAATAAATATAAAAGTTTCGATTGTATAACAAATAAAATTCTAAAATAATGCAATAGTTTGAAAATCCCTTTAAAAACATATCGTATCATTCAAAATTATAATTCTTCTTCATAACTGAAACCTAACAAATGATATTCAAGAAATTTACAATTCATTAAATTTTTCAAAAGAAAAAGCTAATGGCTCTTAAACGATTGTGATTGAGAATTTTTCAAAAAGATAACCATTAATTCCTAAAAAATAAACAAAAATTTATTAAGAAATTTCAAACATTTATCCATTGTATTTAAACATTACGGACCCGGGATAAAAAAAAAAAAAAAAAAAAAAAAAAAAGTAAAAGTAAAATTGATTTCCAAATCAAGAATTGAGTAAATGTGTATTTACAAAATATGGAAAGCGAACAGTGCGGAACGGAATTGTCAGTGAATGCTCCTCAGCAAAACGAAGGAGCGAAACCTGTATTTCTCAATGATTGCACAAACACACTACATCATTAAAAAACTCGCTATGTCGAAGCCGATTAAAAGAATTGTGAACACGGCTCATTCTCTGCACGCAATAAGAAACCTAATCGCTTATAATTCTTTCAACGAGAAGAAAAATCAAATCATACGAGGCATCAACTACGCGACGTTTCAGGAGAAATATATAAATAATTCCTTTTTTTTTTTAATATTTAATGAGAGCTCTTGTAAGGACGGACAGTAAAATTATAATACAAAAAGTTAAGATTCAAAAAGGTTTATACCCCCGCGTATTAAGAAAAACAGATAAACTAAACACATTCATAAATAGAATTCATTTCCTACCAATCGGAAAGTTTCTTTTACGATCGTACTGAATACAATGGATTGTAAATACGAAATAACCGTCAAAAGATAACACGTTTTATATTAGGATGACATTTTATTCATTCGTTACTGTTTTTATTCATTCAACACTGAATGCCAATGTAGCGTATCATTCTGTTTTATTCACAAGAATAACATGTTTATTTGAAACATGTTCTTTGAAATTGTTATAAAAAAATAAGCGAATTCCAAGATTTCGGAAACTCGTAGTGTAATGTTCAAGATTGTTGTTTCAAGCATGTAATTGTATTGCAGTTATTTTAATAACGCCTCAGTACACCATTTAAAAGCGAAGAAATTTAGTAGGATTACAAAAAATTTCAATAATATATATATATAAACAGGTTAATTCAAAATGATTAATCCGATTTCAAAATTCCACATTTTCAAAAATAAACGACACAGAATGATAAGTAATACTTGAATACAGAAGAAAACCGTGGAAGTTTTATATTGTGAAAAATATATGGCCCTCGTGTATTCTTCATGAAGCTATTTCACGAAAGTTGTTTTAGAAGCTTTTTACGGAGATGACTCACAGTTGGATGTATCGCAGTGGACAAAATGACTTGATGTTACACAGTTGGTCATCTGTGTTACCAGATATGGTCCCATGCGACTTCTTCATTCGGGGGTTTGTAAAAGATAAAGCGTATGAGCCACTATTACCCACAAATTTCTGTGAACGTAAACAACGAATTTCTGCAGCTGTATAATCAATTACTACTGATATTTTACAACATGTTTGGCTGGAATTTACATATATAATTGATATTATACGTGTAACTAAAGAAAGTTATATCGAATACTTGTTAAAAAAACTTTTATTTTTCCCTTTGAAAAACCATTTTATAATGCCGTGTCTGCAAATTAGTCCAAAATATATTAAAGAAATGTGGACAAGAAAAAAATTCTTTGAAATCCGAATTCTGATGAAAGCACTCTTCAGCCCATATACTCGTAAATTTGTTTACCGTCTATCGTTTATTTGCCTTTTGTTTACCGTCTATCGTTTATTTGCCCAACTATCTTTTATCCCGCAGACCTTTTTCAGTCACGGAAACTTCTAGCAGTGGAGTACACTAACTTCTTTAATGGAGGGAGGTATTTAAAAAACACATAAGCCGAGGCATAATGAGTATGTTAAAAATTAAAAATGTACGGATTTTTTTCAGTCTAATGGTCAATGGTGGGAAGGGAGAAAATTCCCATTCCCCTCCCCCCTATATACGCCACTGACGTCTAAGAAAAGAAAAACAAATTGAGGGAGGGGGAGCAAAGGAAATTTCCACATTTTTTACAACATAAAATTAATCAAAAGCAGCTAACTCTTCTGAACCATAAAGTTCAATAAAATACATAAATCTCCCACACGAGTTCGCCAAAATCAATTTGTATAGGTTGCTTCTTTTTTTTCTGATCCTGTAACTGCACGATGCTCTTGTCCATCTGGTTGTTGAGAGACAATTACCGTTCATTAAACTCTTTAGCAGTATCAGACGGATAGATGTTAGTCAAGGTCATTAAAAGGCAAATTTATTCTAAACGTGGGTTGAAATATATGAACATGCGTGGTTCACAACAGAAAAAGGCAAAGTTCCAAAACTACACCCTTTACTAAATTTCTTGGCTCGTAGGGATAAATTTAACTTCGATACTCTAACCAATTCATATCCAGTTTGCAAATGAAATCAATCTCTAAATTATCTTCTCGTAAAAATTAATGAAATATGTATTGTGAATAATATCCTCGCGTATCTGCAAAAGCATACAACTAAAAATTATGTAAAAAGCGAGCAATATGTAAAACAATATTGTAATAAAACAGTCTTATCCCTATGAAGACATGATTATGAAAATGAAATAATCGATTTTTACGTAAGTAATTGGATAAGTCAAAGAGGGAGGATAAGAAAAATATAACCTAAATTGCTACAAATTGCAAGAGTAACAAAAAAAATCTCGATCCAAACTCTAAACGATATCAAAAATTGAGACATACGTAAAAATTATTTGAGCGAGTAATACGATTTAAAAAACTAAATTTTTTTCAACATTAACACTTTCATAAAACACACAAAATTACTCATAATTCGAACAAATTAAAGTTTCCTTTGCCTTTAGTAGAAAATGTTTGATATAGTTTTACTTTGTGTGTTTCCTTACTTTTTATTTAAACTACACACTAATGAAAAAACGAGTGTAATATTCATCCAGAATCACGAAAGCACACATCGAAATGATCAACCTTTGTATGGTCAATTCTCACGAAACTTGATATCAAAGAATTATAAGTCCCCTAGATCCAACATTAATCAATGTGTCATTAAAATAGAATATGACATCTTAGTATAAAAATTAACATGCAGTTAACTTATTTTAAAGAATACAAAATGAAAAAGCTTTTTGAAATGAAAATATTTAAGAAGAAAGCATAACAACATCTGATGCTGAAGAATTTTTGGGAGGCATATTTATTGACACTTCAGAAAGCATATGGATTACAATCCTCGATCTTTCCCTAAAATAGTGATAGTGGGTTTAAGAAACAGATCTCCAAAATAACACATATAACTCGTAATAATTTTAACACTAACATTCATCTACATTTCCCTCCAAAACATACATAATATCAGTATAATAAGACTGCTCATAAAATTATAAATGCGTATTTCTATAAATTAACATCTACATAAATTTTTCTTTTAAGATACGCATACAAGCTATACATATAAAACGAAGTTAAATTTCGCAATGTGATGCAGTGTCGTAAGCAAAACCCACCCCTATTTAATAAGAGAAAGAAAGTAAATTCCTTTTAAGTTCCTTTTTTTCCCACTTATACTTCGATTTCAATAGAACAAAATTGAGCTTTGTTTTCAGACATGTCTCCCTTTTACCCATGACTTCTATGTCCCGCCTACCTTCTAATCTAGAATGAGCCTTGCAAATACGCAACAAATTTCAGAATCCGCAAAACAATGTCTTAATGAAATAAATCATGAAGAAGTCGATGACACAAATTTTTATCAAGAAAATATTTTTATTTTTATATGTCTATAAGAGGGGGGGGAAGCTTCAACAGGTGAATATACGATAAATTCAGGATTTTTACAGCACACATAAAAATTATGGCAGTGAAGATTAATTTCGAGAAGGAATAATATTTTTTTATAGGTGATAAAGAAAATCCTAATATTTTGGCGTTTCAATGGAGAAATTTAACTTAAATTACATGTGACTGCTTTTTTTTTAAATACATATTCTGATTAAAATTTCTACAGATAAAAAAAAAATTCTTTAAAAATACAGGAACAGTTATCAAAACTATGAAAAATAATATTTTGTAAATTTTTATCCCCCACCGTATATGAGTACATTATACCGAGAAATATTCATGTAATATCTCAAATGCTATAAAAACGTTTTCGATGAAAATACTTTAATCTTGAATAGTGATCTTAATTTGAATTAGAATGTGCTCTATCTCTCTCTTTTACTCTTTTTTTTTTTTTTAAATTGTTCATCCATAGATTGTGATGGATGTGTTTAGATAAGATTTCAATGCAAATGTATATTTTTTTTTCGGGGGGTGTAAAAAAAGCATATTCTGATTCGGATTACCATTTGAAATCAAAATGTTTTCAACGAAAACGTTTTTATACATTTAAGACTTTACATGAATAGTTTTCGATATAATGTATCCATATACTGTGGGAGATAAAAAATTTCGAAAAGTATTTTTTACTTTTGATATTTAGTTTAACTATAAAAACTCAAAATGTTGAATTTCAGGTTTCTTAATAAAAAATTAAAATTGTTTCTGTTCACGATATTATATATCAAATTTCACAAAGATAATACGGATTTACTATTATCAAAATATACATATTAAAAATGAAAAATAAAGTTATAAACAATTAATCTACGTAACTGAACATTATATGCATTATAAATGGGTAATGAATATAATTTTTAAAAATAGTTAACGAATTTTTTTTTGAACATTTTTATCTTAAAAATTGCATTTCAGCATCTTCGTTGCAGATACACTTGTTCAATAGTTTTTCCATCGCGCTTTTACTCCAATTCATTCAAATACTCTAAAATAAAATTTTAGAAGAATTTATAGAACTCATCTTTAAAAAATGCTCCGATTTGAAACGACTTCGAATATAAGAACTCCCATTAGCTGAGAGTTGTTATAAATACCAATAAAAAAAATCTAACTATTTTCTCAACAGAAATTCAAATACTATTATGCTCATTTGATTGTATGACAATTAAACACAGCAGTGAGTGAGTGAATATAAAGTTTATTGGCGCAAGAGCCAGATATAGCTATGCTGCGCCCAACAAGATTTAACTGTGGTCTAGACGGAAAGAAAATGAAAAAGTCAAAAATTGGTTGACAAAGAGGAGGGTCGAAAACAGAAGGGTCGCTAAGGTAACCCGGGGAGCGTCACCCGTGTTTACCAAAGACAGTAAATCCCATGGGAATTAAACACAGCAGAATCTTGTTAGAAATATGATAGAAAACGACGTGCACAGCGTCATTTCAGAGGGAAAAAATAGTGAATTTTTCATTCACATAGAACTTCAAAACAAAAGCTCAGATCTATGTACATGTTTATTTCAAAAGAGAGAGAAGACTAGATTTAAAAAACAAGAATTTATTGTGTTCCGTCGTAGAGAATAATTTTAATTAGAAGAATATGAATGAACTAAAAATAGTATAATTTTACAATCTATTTACAATTTAGAAACCTTCAAACTAAAAAAAAATAGGCAAAACTGGTTAAAATTACGTAAATTGAATTGTAATTTATTAAAACCGAAATGTTATATAAATATATCTATAAGGGTAAAATAATATTAAAACTATAAACATTTTTAATAATACAAAGCTTTTTAAAAGTTACATAAGACGAATATTTTAAGAGAAACACTAAAAGAAAATATATTAATCAAAAAAAAAAATTTTAATCATGACTTTACTAAACATGGAGCTTTAGAAAATCGTGACAGATATAGCAAAGGCAACAGTACGAGTGAATGCCAAAGAATGTTAACAAGAGTCTCCCGAACAATATCGAAAATACATGCGAGTATGCTTATGATTCAGGGAGAGACAATTTCTGCCTCCTTATGAACCGTACTTTAAAACTTAAAACAAAGGAACAAATGTAATAAACTTATCGACACGTAAACTACACGCGAAGCAACAAACAATAATATAAAGACAAACTGCAACAATTTCATAACATAAAATCGAACGAAATGAAAATTGTTTTAAAAAAATATTTTATTTATGTTTTAACTGAAACACCTAAACAATTCAATTATTTTGCTTTCAGTGCATTATGTTTTTCATTTTTTCATCTTTCCACTTGCATGCAAAAACAGTAATAAATCACCCTACAATTCCGTTTCTTTCAAACAAATCCTTTGATGACAAATTAACTTCCGGTAAAAAGTGGATCAAAGGGAAAGGGATATAGTTAACAGTCACAGACACATGATACGAATGTGATAATGATTAGTAGGTATGATAAAATGATAAATACGTAATGGAAATTCATTACAATCTAATTAAAACTGTAGTAGCGCAAGGGTTCTATACACATGAGTTACTTAAGAAGAAACATAATACCACAAGAGGAAAATGTTTCAAATTTCCAACAAAATGATTACACAGGCCATTTAAAAACAGATTTATTTTCGTATTATTTGAGGAAAGGAAAATAAAACGTTTAAAAATCTTTAAATCCCTTTTATTTTTTACCTGGTTTCTCAGTTTCCTGGTCATATTTCCAAGCGGTTAATAAGAAAAGAAAACACCGAAATCGTTAATATAATTTGATAAGATTTTAAAGAGAATTTGCACTCTCAGTGATCTAGTGAAACTTCAAATAATTCCATTTCTGGAAAAAAAATAATCGGTTTGTACATTCCAAATGTACAAACGAATTTTTAATGTGTGCGCGTGTATGTGTGAGTGAGTGAGTGAGTGAGTGAGTGAGTGAGTGAAGTGCACTGTATAATATAAAAAATACAAAAGAAACATGAACGTAAGTTTATATAAATATTGCAATAAAAATAAAATATAGAATTAATCATAGTTACATAAATACTTAGGAATTATAAGGAATATAAATTTTATTATAAAATCAAATATAAATAAGCTAACCTAAAAACTTTAAAAAAATAAATATTTTATGAAATTGTATCACACTTTTAATGAGACAAAAGAATTTCAAAAAAGTGTGTGCGTGCTGATACATTTATCCTCTCTTTCTTTCTTTTTTTTTTAAATATTCTTAACACTACGCCTTCTATTCCACACACACTTAACTATACTAAAATGAACCGCGCGATTTATAAGTAATAGATATATTGCTGAGACCTCCAACTTAAATTAACATTTTTTCGGGTAACACCTTTTTCCTCCCTAGAATAAAAAGAATTCTCTTTCAGAAATTTCCCTTTCAAAGCTACGACTCTCTTGACAACCCCATTCTCTTCTCACCGGCCAATCAAAATTCAACCTCTCATCTCTGCTTTTTTTTTATCCAATTTTCTGTAGCATACCCATTTGGTACACGCAAATTAGGCCTTTTCAACTTTTCCAATAGTTAACTTTTATTTCTTTTGTTCTTCATCACAATTTCAGGCAACTTGTTAAGTAACTTACCTTCCATTCTCTTCAAAAGAAATCAAGTTTCCCTCTCAGTTTTACAAGCCTCAGCTTCAGCAGTTTACAATAGGTTACTGGCTTTGTCTAGCATGAAAATTCATCATCTACCACCTCTGTTCATCACAGCCACAAGATATGGGCTCGAAGTCCGCGAAATGGCCTAGGCACCCGCAGAAAGTATTTTCAATTTCAACTAGCGTTATATTTCTCTACTGAAGTTTGTTGCCTCAGACGCGCAACTTTGCGCTCTTTATTTCGTCATAACTTGGACAAGATGCTTCAAAGCCATTCAATAAACAGGAAGATTACCCCGTTCACTCCCAACGTATCACATGTGATATGTTCGCGTTTACTCCCCTGTGCCCATCGTATCACATTTGATAGACTCAGAGAGTGCCTGCTACAGAACAACGTATCAATACAGATACGCTCGATGAGAACGTTTTGTTTGAATTTTTAAGCGTTACAGTACCGTGAAATCTATATAGATAGGATATTTCGAATGCTGCGTTGATGGTTTGGGTTTGGATTTCACTTGGATGGATTTCATTTTCATTTGGATTTCACTGGCTGTCAGGAGGGGGGAAATTGTTTATATAATCAAATAGCATGTGTTGCGATGTAGTTATTTGAATGTGGTGACATGATTTAAAGGAATCGTTTGATTTTGGTTTGCTTTTATTTCTTTCTTGCTTGTTAGAAGTTCGAATGGGAACTTATGGATGTTTATGAGAGGTAGAGTCTTTATTTGTAGATGCTGTTTGTTTCATTCGATCGGTTCTTTTTATAGCGACAGTCATGGCGAAAAGAAAGTAATCAACAGAGAAGTGAGACTCGCGAATTAATGAATGAATCTGACAGTGATATAAGTGAAAATATTGATAAATTTGCACTGTTTAGTGATTTAGATGATGAGACAGGAAAATCAAATAATATGTGAAAAAAACAGAAAATACTCGTTTGAGTGTAAGACGTGACGTCGGAGTATACATAGAAGAATGTTTTGTAAAATACTACACAACAAAATAAGATTGATTTTTTTAATATCTTAATATTTCATTCAATTGTATATCACCACACCATGAAATTTATATATCAAATGAAGTACAAACTGTATTTTCTTAAAAAATATGATTTTGTGTAATAATTTTATGCAATTTTTTTTGTATCAAACGTATAATTTCCGTTTAAATTCTTTTTTTTCCCTTCTTATGTATTTAGTTTAATGCATTTTAAATAATATATATAAAAATCAGAATATTCCAATAAATAGCCGATTTTAGAGGACTTTTTTTTTTTTTTTTTTTTTTTTTTTTTGTAACGAATTAGGCTCAATATCTAAAACTGCCTGGGCATAAGCCTGACACTCTGAGGTAAGATGCCGCGGGCCCAGGAAAGCACTTCTATTTTCTCCCTTCAGTAGTGAAATATATATATATATATACCAACTTAATTGTCAGTATCGAGAAATAGGATATGAAAATTAGAGTTTTTAAAATAATTTGATAACCAGCGAAGAGATGAAATGAGGGCAAGTTACACAAACGTAACTGTGACTCAAACGTCGATTTTTCCTGGATCCGTTGGTGTGTGTGTGTGCATAAACAAGATAATTCTATCTAGAGGAGAAAATAAGATTTCTATTTGATAAAAGATTCTTTTATAGACACAGAACTGGATCTTCTCTCAATAATTACTATTCTTAAAAGAAAACTACTTTTAAATATACTTTTCATACGAATCAATTTTCTTGTGACATTGATAACCGGAAACAAAAAATAGGACAATATTGTTTAAATGATACAGAAGAAGAAAATTTTAATACCGACATTACAATTTTCAATTTTTTGATTTTAGCTCCGATCTAAATTTTTAAATATTATATAATTACTAATGTATTAAAAGGATTGTAGTAAAAAATCAATGTAGTTATAATTAAAACAAAACATTTAAGATTTAAAAATCAAAATTGCTATAATCTATGTAAACACTAAAATTTTTTAACTTACTTCAAATTCTAAACATGCAACGAAGATTATTAAAACATTTATCATAAAGACTAGCAAATAAAAATATTCTTGGAAGTCTTTAAAATTCTCTTCAAAGCCAGACTGAAAAAAAATTAAATTTTCACGGGCCTAGCGGACAGGATCTAACTCTAGCTACACAGAAGTAGATAGATAACAATATTGAATAAAACGGACAACAGTTAATTAATGAAATGCTTTCAAATATTCAAGCACAACTGTTCCTAAAATCTACATAATTCGATTTCAATTCTTTAGAATATTGTACCGTTCCTTGAATAACATCTAAGGATACACACATTATAAAAAAAAAAAGTTTAAAAACAAGTTAAAGTAACATATACAACCAAATGCATTTTGTATACAACTTATGAAAATGGATGTCAATTAATATTATTCTAACAAGCTTTTCTAAATAAATAAACCGATGTAAATGACTCACTGATAACACTTTTTAAAGTTGTAAATGTATTCTCATTGACAAGTCGAAAACTGTTTCATTGTAACAATATATTCTGAAAATAGAATACACATTTTTTTCTTCTTTTCATATTATCGATTGTATTTTATTTCATACCCTTATCCGTCCAAAAAAAATTTCCAATTTTATTCTGGAATTACTAATATCTCTTTTTATGGTCCTGTTTCTTTACAGTATTTTTAATATTTTCAGTCATTAATTCAGGACGGATATATTAATTTCTTAAAAAAAAATAAATTAGGAATGGTTTAATAAAATGATACAGGGTGAGTTAGGGTGGCAATATATTATTTTTTCATTTAGTTTTTATTTACAAATAATAAAAGGGAGCTTATATTTTTATTGATTATTATTATTAAACAGGCAAGAAAAAATAAAACTACATAAAATACTAATAATAAGTTCTTTTAATAATAACACTAATAAATAATTTTTTCCCAAAAATATTCAGTGTAACCTTACATAACAAATAAACACATAAGATTTTTTATTTATGATTTACTATCAAAATTTTAACTTCAAATTAATTAATCATCTTAATAAATTTCATTGAATTATTTAAAAATGCTATGTTATCAATACAAAGCTAGAAGTGCTAGATCTGGTATCAAAAAAAAAAAAAAAAAAATACTGGCCAAGACAGTTAAATAAGTTTTAAATTGGGATAACAGCCTATATTGCTCCATGTTCTTTTATAAATCAATCAATCAATAAGTTTTAAAGCAGATGTATTTATTTAGGGGAGGGTAATAGCCTGTTATTCTGTATCCCATAAAACCAATCTATCAAAACAAACTTTAAAAACAACAGAAAATAAAACTTTAATTTATAGCAATTTATATGGTATTCATCTTTTATATATGAGTTACACATTTCCTCTATCAATTAGAACAAAAAAAAATGCACATTTATTTTTTTAGACAAAAAGTTCAAAAATACACATTTTTTTAGAGAAAAAGTTTAAAAATGCAATCAATTTAGCAAAATGTACATAAATTTCCAAAAGAAAATGTAAGGCCTTCTCTGCTTATAAAAGCAGATATCTCAATTCAAAACAAACCAAAACATCTTCTTTCCGATTGATTTAAAAAAGGAATCAAATACTTGAGCTTTAACGCTTATAACTTAATACATGCTTCATTAATAAATATATAGAAGGTTGGTTTTTGCTTTTCTACCCATTAATCAATGGATTTTTAAATTAGAATGAGATAGTTCATTAGTTTATAAAACATGTTTTTCTACTCTTACAAAACATAATTATTTCATATATTTATTAGTAAAATTTATATCTGATACTCTAGACAGAGATATCAAATAATAAATTTTCCTTAAAATTCTGGGTAGAAATTAAAAAGATTTACATAAACTAAATAGAAATCACTTTATATGACTAAACAGAAAATTCTAACTATTATGCAGCAATAAATTTCATATATGAAAAAAAAATATACACATTAAGTTCTTTTTATTCAAACTGTGAGGTTTTAACACATATTTTAAATAACAAAATATTGTCCCACGAAACTTAGTAAACATCAATGCATTACAATTTTAAATTATCTCATAATTTTCAAGTTATATTCAATTAATCTATAAGTTACATAATAATGCAACCCTTTTTTCAGGAGATGGAATTACAACTTTAGAAAACCTGATTGAAAAAGATATACTGTTACATTAAGCAACAATGTCTCCTTCAGCCTAGTTTTCATTATATATGCAGTCCATCGTCAAAAAGTCACAAAATAATCCCCAAAAAAATCTAAAATTAAGTCATATTCAAGGACCTGTGTTTTGAAGTACATTAGTAATAAATAATTAAATATGAAATAAAAATGAGAGAATGAAAGTAATGAATTATTCAAAATCTATCAAAGAATTTATAATTTTAGTATTAATTTAAATAAACTAGTTTCAAAATCAAATTTTTCAAACTATATCTAACAACTATAATATTGGCTAATAGTTGAAAATTGGAAAATTTTTGTTCTTTTCATAATTCCTCGATGTACTACTATAAAATAGGGGGGGGGGACATTCTATTGCATAGTTGAATAATGAACAGATGTAGAAATTTCGAAATTAAAGTTTAATATGACATTTATATAATAATTTTTTAGCAATAGACAATCATTTAAAAACGTACAATGCACTACTAAAAAACTTATTGAACAATCTTTTTTAAAAAAAATTAGCTTTTAAATTATGTTATTAGAGATTTACAATGAGACATTTTTAAAAAATTATTGCATTATAAAGGTTTTCAAATGACATTTAAATATATCATTTCATATACATTAATAATAAATGTTATATAACAATATGATCATGTTACTAAATGTTACAATACATTTAGTAAAAAATTCTCTTTTTTTATCTCTTATTTTTCTTTTTTTATTTACACACACACAAGAGTAACATATATTCTATAATTTCAGTAAGTGTATTACACAGATATTAATGATCAGTTATTAAAAGTTGACATTGATTTTGTAACAAGGCAACTAAAATTATAAATTATGAAGTGCAAATAAAATGGGTAAATGCTTACACATTTTAGCAAATAACAAACTCTAGCAACTACATTGACTGAAAAAGAAAACTGCAAAAGAATTTTTGTTAAAGAATCAATTTATATAATTAAATTCTATAGTTTAGCATTTTTAATAAGACTGAATGCAGAAATAATTAGTTAAATGTATCAGATATCACTATGAATTTTAAACTACAGAAGATATTGAACTTAGGAATTCAAATGTTGAAACCAGCAGTATAAATAAATGTGTGCAAGGGGTATGTTATCGCAATAAAGGCTTTCAAGGGAAAACAAAGCCTGCAAATTTCAGAACCTGTTAAGAATAATTTTTTTAACTTTACATCAATGTTTTCTAAATGCATAGTTCAAAAATTACATGGAAAAGTGACAATGATGACCAAAAATGTATAATTTCAGATAAAATGAGCGAAAATACAAAGCATTAAATTTTAATCTGAGGAAAAAGAACACAAAAACCTAAGTGTCCTGATTTATAAAAATTAATCAAGAATATATTAAGAATAAAAATGAATGAATTTATTAATAATTTTTAACTGAAAACTTAAAAGCAAAAGAATCTCTGAAGATGTCATACATAAAAAAGTTACTTATTTTATACTCTGAAATGTAGTCTTCATATAGGTAATTTTCAAAATATATTAAAATTTTAAAAAGGAAAAAAAATATATGTTATTCATAATAAATAAATCATTGCAAATCTGTATTGCAGAAAAGTAATTGCAGATACATTAAAAATTTCTTAAGTATTTCATATCAATGAAAACATTTTATAATATTTTTTAAATGAGCCTTTATTGATAAAAATCTAAACCTATATGTATATCCCCATACAGGCAACTTAGTTCTTATGTTGTTGAGTGTTTTTTTTTCCCCATTAACCTTTTGTAATTATAATTTCCTACTGTAAGTTTTGAGCTTTACTCCAGTGGTGTAGTGTACAATGAAGTTCACTATCAGTATTTTAAAAAAAAAAATTTAAAAAAACAGGTGTTTAATTTGAAATTTGAAATTATTTATCTGAAATAAAAACTTTACATCAATAAAAATATGGTGAAACCCACCAAAAGTTAATTTTTTTCACATTTTATGTAACTCATTGAAGTATGTACTTCTTACAGTTCCCAGACAGAAAATGTTATTTAAAATAAAATCAGTTTACTCCACTAGCTAAAATAAAACTTATAACAATGCTTTTTTTAATAAGTATACTTTTCAAAACAATTAGAAAACTGAAAGTGTGGTACTACTGAATATCATTCTCTCTCATTCATATCATTTTAACATATGTTTGATTACAGAGGCAATGATGTCAAAGATGGAAGAGTTCTATCACTTAACTCATATCATAAACTTATTTACATTTCTGTCTCAATAATTTCAATATAAAAATAATAATAAGCTTACAAAAGTTTTTGCAAGCTAATTATATTCATGACTTAAAAAAAAATTATATTCACTGAGTTAACAATATAGAAAGTAGATGCATGAAAATATAAATGTTTGGTTTATGAATTTCTAAAATTATAAATTTCACAAGAAAACCTAAGCGTTCATAATTTCGGTTGTTAATTTTCTATGATCACAAACTTTAAATATTTTCTCATAAAAGAAATTGATATTTTAGAATTAAAATGTCAAAGCTCAAGAATATAATTCAGATTCATTGAAAGTTCCATTAAGATTTACTTTGAAATTTATAGACTAAGAATTAAATTTTAATTTAAATACTTGGAATGCAAGATTTTGCTCTTTTTTATTTTAAAATTTTATCATCATTCAATGCATAGAAAAAATTTCAAAAAATTTATCAAATAAATAATTTCATTATATTTTAACCCATACATATAAATCTATAGTTTCCTTATTTTCATCTATTTCATTATTTAAAAAATTCCCTTCTATTTGCGATTATCATTTTAATTTCTATACGTACGTATTGGAATCCATCGCCTATAAAACGTAACAAAAGCACGTGTAAATCTAGAGATTGACAGTTTTTAGACTTACCAAAGTGTGCTCGTATCCGAGCGCATTGGCATCATTTTCTCTTCGGTTTTCGGCCATCGCGATCAGTGACACCTGTTGCTCCAACACAGTTCTGTCAACAAAGAAGAGCAACCACTCGCCAAGGCAATCGAAACCAGAAATGTTTATATGAAATTATTGTTGGCGCTTTTTCTCTGTTTAGCGGTTGCGATGACGAAACGGGGAAAGCATAACAACAGCAGTTCGCAGTTAAGAATGTTTATGTCATCGTTATCATAAAGAGAATAAAAGTGCATATAAACTATCCATTTTGGAATTAAGAGCGAGTCTGAAAGTTAGTTTCCTTTTCCTCCACCAGGAAAACTGAACCGTAGGCTGTAGGGACAAAACGTTTAAAAGGAAAATATTACGTAGTTATTAGTTTTCATTACAATTTGATTAATTTCTCTTATTAGATATTGATGAAAAATAGAGCTTAGTCCAGAAGGAAATGGAAGAGAATTGAAGAAGTCAATGTTACCCGAAAAGCGTTTTCAAAGGGAGTGGACCACTTTTGCATGGAACGAAGAAAAAACAAAAATTCAGTTATAGCCAGGTTTTCAGTACAAAACGATAGATCAAATCATAAGCAATTCACCATTTTATATAATCAACTCAAGTTCACTTAATTTGTACTTCGTATTATATTTCTTAGTTAGTAACTGAAATGCAGATATTTCATTAGGCTATGTATGTATCCCTTCCTATCCCTGTCCCATTGAATTTCCTCTTTTAAAATTGATTGTTACCTGTATCTGTTTCCTTCCTTGTATTGTTATTACGTTTTATTTTATTCGTATGATAATCAGCATTTTTTTTTTTTTTT
>BMAW01118933.1:311093-457766 GCA_019974015.1 Nephila pilipes
TGATGACATGCTTCGTTCAGTTACGTATTGCTCATTTAGAAACTTAGGCACTTGTTCAAAGGAGTTGTTGGAGAAATACTTCGTTATGAAAGTTAATTTACAACGTACTGGATTATTCCATAGACGTAAATACACTGAAAATATCTTTGCCTTTTAGGAAATATTATTTTTCTTTGTTCATTTGTCTAGGATAGGGGAAAAAGAAACAATTATTCACAATCTTGTATAGAACACTTTACATCATATCTTTCAAACGCCAGTTAACTTTCGATTAGAATTTGGATATTTTCAAAACAAAATAGAGGGAAAGGTTGGAAATATCAACAGATATGTTATGATTTAATATCGGAGACATTGCAGAAGGGGGAAGGAAAAGTAGGATTTTTTTCTGTTTCGTCTTCAGAAATTTCAGAATCACTTTTGAGCGATTCAGAGTTTAAAGCCTGTATTTCTTTTATCGATAACAATTGAAAAAATCTATTAAGGAGTGCTTCTATATTACCGTTAGAGCAACCAAATCTAACATATTCAAAACACAAACTAAGTCATTAATAGAAAAATAATCGAATATTAGTTTCTTCCAATCTTCAATATTGAAATCAGTAGTAAACGAGGAGAAACTTCTCAATTGTTCTCTTGTATTACGATAGAATGCATCGTTGAATGATATAATGTTTAACATCTTAATTGTTTTAATATTTCCGCATTTAAGAAAGTTTGACACAAAAAGAATATCATTAAGGGGGATCATCTTTTTTTATTATATTAATTGAAAGGTAAATAGAGGAGGGTACCTACCCCTCTTTTAGCAGAAATTTATCCAACACACTTGGGGAGTGACAAAAAAAAATTAGGCTTGTAAAAACCGTCTATTATTACTCTTTTAGCGTTGATTTTTCACAAATACTGGAACAATCCCAGCGGAACAATGGCTCAACATCAATTATAAATTTTTGCATCTTGCAAGTAAAATAAATTTTGGTTTCACTTAGAAATACTCACAAGTTATCGATCATAAGTAGCGTCTGTACTTAGTAATCGCAAGTTTTCCATCACATGCCCGTCTGTATTTAGTGAAGAAAGAAACGGCAACTACAACGGCCAAAAATTGCGAAGTTCCTATTTATCAATATAAATTTACCCTCTCATCAGAAAAAATGAAAATTATTTGAACAGAATTAGGTGATTTTCCTTAATTGTTAAAAGCTATCAAAATTTAGGTTCAAGGCTAAGAAAACCTGGGATATCAGCACAGTGAGGAACTGCTGAATTATCGTGAAGTTAAAGAGTTCATAGACCAAATTGCAATTGGAAGTCACGAAAGCAAGCTAACGAAGCGCCTGCCGCATTGGTGAGAGAGCTAAAGGGGGGGGGGGAGAGACTTCAGTTCGGAGACAAAAAACGACTCCTTTTTGCCTGTCGTCCGGGGGTTTTGAGAGGTTTTTTAAGATAAATAAAATACTTGAAATTAAATGAAATAAATTTTATTTGCCGTAATTGATACCAAATTTAGATGATTAACGGCCAAAAAATGGGTGAAATCTTAAAGCGCGAAGAGAATGAGGTTTGAAAAGATAGATTTATTTGGCGTTTCCAGTGCAACTAGTGACACCTGGTGAATAAAATTGTTATGAAAACATGAAAGTAATTTATTTTAAGTGGAAAATTTTTAAAACTATTAAGAGAAAGATTTTAAAACTTAGGAAAATTATCGGAATTTAACCACTAAGCACAACGTGGCTTTCGTGGGTGGAATTTAGTGAGTTGAAGCCCTACAAGTTATGAAAAAATTTAAAACGCGTAGGATGTCACTAATGAATTGTTTCAATGATTTCTCAGTCTTTTTAGGACTGGGAAATGCTGATAGTTGTGTCCTAGAGCGGCTCTAGGTCTTTTTTGATATGAATCAATTGATGCATCCCCACAAGGTAGATTTTGAAGCAATTAATTAGGAATTTAAGGGATCCTATTGAAAAAGGAGTTTGATTGTTTTTAATGAATTCTAAAATTGGTTTGATTTTAAGATCCTTGTGTAAGACTTCGTTCCGAATAAACCAAGGAGCATTTTTTCATTTTCCTAAGGTATATATTTTGAAAAATGTGCAGTCGTTTCAGATGTGTAGTTGCAGTCGACACACAGATGGTGAAGAATACAACATGATTGGTCTCAGGATGAATTTGTTCAGCAGAATTTTGTGCCTGATCGCTCTTTCGAGAAATTAAGCGAGTGAGCGTTATGCTCATTCCGATAGCCTTCATGTGGACGTCTCAGATATGGTGGGCAAAGGTTAATTTTGCATCTAGAAATAACCCTAGGAACTTATATTCAGTGACCCAAGGGACGGGTTGATCGAAAATGTTGACAGTTGGCAAATTGCCAATACACCGTTATTTCGTTAAAAAAAAAAAAGGAGGCAAGCGCTTTTTGATGCAATAGCTTTAATTTTCAATTTGATGAGCCAGAGATGTAATCGAGAGATGTAATTCTGCAATCTGTTAATAATTTTCCGATTGCAGATTTCTTGGGACATGATGGCAGTATCATCGGCGTACATGGCCAAATGGATGTTTGAAGCTTTCGGGATGTCGTTTATTAACAGGGTGAATAATTTTGGAGCAAAAATACTTCCCTGTGGAACAACACTGAGAATTGGTGTGGGGGAGGAGACCGCATTTTCAACCCAAACTCGGAAACTATAAGAGTTCAGGAACGAGGGGATAATTTTGACTAGTTGTTCCGAAATTCCAAGTCGCGTGAAAAAGGAAAGTATCCATGTTTTTTTTTTTCATGGTAACAAATCCATTAGCCTGTTCACGTAGTTTCAGTTCGCAATTTAAGTTTTAATTCAACATTAAATTTTGGTTAGTTTGTCGAGCCCCCATGTGGAGGTTGGCATCGTATTATGTTGCAAAGAACCAAGCTCATTTTAAAAGGAAAAATAGTTTGTTCAATGAAAAAATGAAAGAAAAAAAAATGGACTCGTATCTCTGCGTACTTACACTTTCAGCACTTATATTCTAATCTGCGTTGTAGGTGGCACTGCTGTGATCCATCGGTATAATTCTCTCTCTCTCTCTCTCTCTTTATATATATATATATATATATATATATATATATATATCCCACTAATGTTTTGTATAATTGTTCTGTAATATATAAACTAATGTATTCTAAGTCAAGTGTAGCTGCTCTGCTTCAATATATACGTGACATTTTGGTAGAGGTGCAGGGGTAGAACGATTACTACATCCTGGACCACATACTGAATTAAGAAGTAATCGGGTGCAAAATATTCCTCCTGGGTTAGGGCTCTATTCTGCATTTAAGAGAGCATATGCATCAAAGAAGATAGCCCCGGTAACCAAGACCATGATTATAACTCCTCAGATGCATCAGGTCATAAATCCCTTTGTGTTTTGGGGAGACCACGGCCAAGACCCAAATAAGTGGCTTAAGGAGTATGACCAAATAGCGAAGTACAGTAAATGGGATGAAAGTTTCTACCTGCCAAACAGGTATTTTTTTCCTGGATGGAACAGCATGGGAATGGTTTGAGAATAACGAAGAACTTCTAACGTCTTTGGACCAATTCAAGTGGGAAATCACCAAAACATTCGGTGACACTAGGCGATCAAAGAAGAGAGCCGAGGAAGAACTTAAATAGAGGGGAACAAAAGCCTGGTGAAAGCACGTAATACTATATCCAAAGCGTATTGAGACTGCCAGGAAATGAATCCTCAAATACTAGGAAAAGAAAAGGTGTCCCACTTCATGAAGGTATTGTGGAGGATTCTTATCAAGCTCTCCTGACTAAAGAATTCATGATGATGAAAGAATTTGTAAAATGGTGTCAGTACCTGGAAGAAATGAAGTTGAGACGAGTTGCCCGAAAGAGATTTGATTGCTTACCTAACGTTATTCCGATGTCATCAATAACTGAAGAAATGGATCTGGTCATTGTAATTCAGCAAATTGTCGGAAAAGAGCTCCAACTGGTACTTGTACAGAGTACCAAAACTCCAGGAGCACAATCGCCATCGATTGAAGCCATTGTCCGTGAAGTGGTACAGAAAACTATCACCTCTCACACGAGCGGAGGAAAAGTAGAGTGAAGTTCGTCCACGACCCAGACGCCAACCACTCTACTCAACAGTTGTGAATAGGCAGAGACCAACGATTGAGCCTGAGCTTAGGCTAAATTACCTTTGGTGAACCTCAGAAAATAAACCTGTTTGTTTCCATTGCGGTAGACCGGGACATGTCGTCTGTTACTGAAGGGAATTAAGAGCCATCTTTGACGCATACAGAACCAACAGAAGAACCCCCGAAACAGGATCCAATATGAGGGACCCGCCGACTACACCCGAACAACTACCAGAGCTGCCTTGCTGATCCCATCTAGAGGACGATCTCCAACACACTCTTCAGATCGCTGTCACCATGCCTATGTTCCAGCTCATCGCTCAGCCTACGCAATGAAGAAATCTAGGTACTGCGACCTTCCTAAGCGGTTAGGCCGTTGAAGAAGAAAATCCTCCACCCACGTGCGGGCAGTGCACAAAATCCAGCCGTTTCTTTTCGGGAAGCAATCTAATGTTGTGACTGATCATCATACTCTGTACTGGTTAATTAGCCTTAAAGACCCTTCAGGTAGACTTTGTGCCTTCAAAAATATAACATGCCCATTATACATAAGGGTGGAAAGAAGCATAAAGAAGCTGACAGGCATTCTAGAAATCCGTTGGAAGATAACATTGACTCCTGGGAAGAAGTGGACGTCCCTGACACATTCTCGGACTTAGCGGCGGAACGGAGAAAGGATTCAGAACTCGAAAAAATTAACTCTTCTATAGAAAATCACAGCCAGTAAGGACATCTTATGAAATAATAAATGGAGTACTTTACAGAAGCAACTTTGATCCAGATGGAAAGATGTGGTTACCAGTCATTCCGACACAAAGATATACTCCAATATCTTCGTGACGCTACTATAGCGCGCTATTTAGAATTTGTGAGAACGTATGACAGAGTGAGGATTCGAATCTATTGGCCTGGTCTCTATCGCAATGAACGTCGATATGTTGCACACTGCCGTGAATGTCAAAGAAAAAAACCCATTAAACTTCAACCAGCCGGTCATTTAGTATCTATCCCTCCTACAATCGCACCATTCCATCGGAACGTGATAGACTTGCTTGGATTCCAAATTCACTGAAGGGCTATGAAGGGATCATTCTCTGTTCTGATAACTTAACCCGCCATGTCCTCACGAAGGCGTTACCTACGGCTGAAGCCCCAGAAGGTGTCAAGTTTCTCTTTGAGGACATCATCTTAAAGCATGGAGCTCCAAGAGTAATCAATACAGACCGAGGACAAATGTTTCAATCGAAACTAGTTGCGGAACTTAATAACCTCTTCAATGTTATCCACAGTATGACTACTGCATACTATCTCCAAACGAATGGACTAAAAGAGCGTTTTAATAAAACATTGATAGACATGCTGTCTATGTATATTGAAGTCGAGCAGAAAGATTGGAATGAAATGTTGCCCTTCGTTACTTTTGCGTACAACTCTACGAAGCATAACCGTTCATACCGTTTTACCTAATGCATAGGCGTGAAGTCTAGACAACACGCGATACTAAGTTCCCGATTCCAACTAAATAAACAGAAGGTGACAACAACGCTGGATTATTATCAAGAGTCGAAGGATCCAGACAGCTGGCTAGATTACGAATCTTGGAAGCAGAAGAAAAATATCGAAGGCGATATGACTCCAAACATCGAATAGTCTTCTATGACCCTGGAGACCTCGTATGGATTTTCCCATTGCGAAAAGTAGGTGTGTCGGAAAAGTTTCTTAAAAGATACAGTTGTTGTAGTTACTTCATATCCCCCTGGTCCAAAAACCCTAGACCAAGTCCATGACACCATGTCGCTTTAAATCTGGATTTTATTATATGTCCATTCACAAGTGATTACTCCAAACTAGTGTAAAATCATTCAATCTCTTTTTTCCCCTTATAAACGTATAAACACAGGTCTAGCTTCAACAATATAACCTTCCAAACTCTCACTTTCTATTTCGACCCTCCTATTATTGAATTTTACTTAGTTTTTAAATGTTATTACTTCATTGTTATCCACTACACTTCAGTATTTCTAATCTAATTGATATAAATCACTATTCATTTACTAGAAGAACTTCTTATATCGAATAACGTCATATGACCACCACTAAGAGGTTAGTTGAACTTAAATATGCAAGAGAAGTTTTAATAGAGATAAATCTCTTGTCTTTATATTTACTCTCAAATCAGCTAAATAATAAAAAATAATAACACATATTCCATTTCCGAAAGAAGAAAAATGCACTTTAATTGATTATCCGTTGACTTATTTAACATTGTAAAGCACCCAAGGATTATATTCAATAATTTTCTTAGCTAAGTATCCAGAATTCTTGCGAAAGATTCATAAAAAATCTGGCAAACATTTAGTTTGTAAAGTTTCTATGGATTATTTTTCATTTATTTATCCATCCAAAAGCTTACTAAAAATTAAATTAAAATTTTAGTCTCATTCTTTAATTCATCAAACATTTTGAAAACTTACAGTTTTGAGTGAAATAATAAAAAAATAAGCCCCTGCTTGGAGTTAACAGAATTTATTGACAGAATTAATAAACAAGTAATATAAGAGACAAACTAAGTTGCAACTATTATAATAAATCCAAACCTATTTCAGTCACAGTTTATTACTATCAACGTCAGCAACTATTAAGTTATAACTGTAATATTCCTACGCAGGGCTTCACTTTAAATAATTTCTGCAATAATTATCCCTCTAATTTAAAATGTTTTCTCACCTCTCTATTGTCTAGTGTGCAAATTTACTCGAATAAAAACCAAAATACAATTATTTTCAGTTCCTGTCTATTTGCATAAACTTCAGAAAGGGATGGTTGAATTTCTAGAAGAAGTAAAACCGATAAATCAAAATATATCATACAAAATGATACAATAAAGACAAAAACAATCAAAATCAAAAAAATATTTACACTTCGCAACATGCGAGGAATAACAAAAGTAAGCCTCTCTACTTGAGATGAACAAAATATATTAATCTTTAAAAACAAGTGTTATCTTCAATGTATAACTCCCGCCTGTAGAGGGCGTCTTCTAAGGGGAGAGTGTAAGATGTCACTTACATAACCTACTCAGTATCGTTGTGTAAGCGAGCGAATTGATACTTGAGAGTAAGCAGAGCGAGGTGACTTGAAGCAATAAAAGTAATCTGCACATGCCACCAAAGTAACGTGAAAGGAACAGTTTTTATTAGTTAAAAAGTTGTAAGTCTGTTCTTGTCTGAGGATTAAAGACAAAAATAAAGGCATAATTTATCTTTAAGTTAAATGAAAGAAATCTGAGTTACGAAGAGTAGATAACAAGATAAAAGTTGAACGTAAAAAGCGTTGTTATTAAAAATTTATTATTAAGAAAAGTAAAAGTGAGTTTCTACAAATCAGAAATGGAATGAAAAAAGCTTAGTAGTAAAAGTTTTTCAACACAAAAAATATAAAATGTAAGTTTAAACTATTATTAAATCTATCCGAAAACTAGTAATGGTTTATTATGATGACGTCAGCAACAATGATAGTTGCAATATCTCATACACTTGACTTAAGTTTTGTCTCTCCTTTGATTTACTTGCTATCCCTCCTTTCTACTTTATAGAGAGAGACCTTATTCAGGAAATTAGAAAATGTAATTCTCTCCGGTTTCTATCAAATTGCATAAATTTCGGTGAATGAACGTAGGAAATCTGGCGGAAAAAAAGAAAATTGATTGAACAGAATTTTAAAAAGATTCACAATGATATCATTAAAACAAGAAGGAACCTCACAACATCGCTTGACATACATTGGAAAACTATCAAAATCATTATTTAGGTTGTAACAAGTACAGTAGTACTTTCTGTAAGGGATATCTACAAATAAGAGACACCTCTATTTAAGTGGCAATTATGTTGGTCCCGGTCCCTTTGAATAGGGACCTTAATGAATTCAACTACCATTAAGGGACATAGAAAAAAAATTTCAGAAAATGACAAAGGTAGATAAATGATGAAATATAGAAATACTCTTTGTTAGTAATCGTTTGAGGTTTCAAAGGCAAGTGTGTGTTCATTGAAAGATAGTTTTGTGACAAGGGAACAATAAAATGAAAAGTTAACCCCCTTCTTTTGAAAACTACTTTTAGTAGAAAAACGGGAAACAATACAGTGGGGAAAGCAAATTGTGGTGCGATAAAAATATTTCATATTCAAAGAATTCTAAATCCAGTTATTCTTGTTACAGTTCTCAGTAAAAGGAAGAAAATAGAGTTAGCAAGTAGTAAGGCAATCCCAAACAGTGACCAATGGGAAGCAGGCTTTTTTAGAAAGAAGTCTTTGAAATTCCAGTTTCCAGTGCCCTCTGTGAAAATACTACTAATGAAAATGAATTGGATGAACTTGTCAAAAATCAGTAGAGTGTTAAAATGTAAGAGTATTTAGAAATTGATGAAAACTATGCACTGAAGACACCACATAAAATATTTTATTTCAACTGTGGTTGATGATGTGAGCTTCAATAAAAAATAACTTGGAAAGTAGTTGGGTGAACGAAAAGTGCCATAGGAAAAGTGTGACATAAAGTACTATACCGATACCTTAAAGTACGTCACTCAATTTAAAAAAAATCATGATAGCTTTTGGGGATAGTGAAGAACTTAAGATCATCAGTGATTTTAATACTTGCATGAAAAACGAGTTTGCAATGCACAGACTTTGAAACAATCCTGTGTAAAGGATTATTTTCAATAAATTTCTGTAAGTACAAAACGCTGCTGTTTTTTTCATACATTTTTGCAGTGATTAAAATTTTAATTAAGAATGTTTCTTTTTAATTAACTTCAAATTGTAATAAATACCCATGACTATGTTATTTATTTTTATGTAATATATTTAAAGCTTGATGCAACCTGCATTTCTAAATAAATTACTTTTTTTTAATCTGTACTATCTGAAGAAGGCATACCTCTATTTCAGGGACAAAATGTCCGGATGGTAAGAGTCTGTTATTGGAAGGTACTACTGTATTTTCATTTTAAAAATTATATTAAGTGAAATACAGTTGAAATATATCAGAATGCTTATACGCATTAAATCTTGTCGAAAAATCCAGGTATGAATCAAGTCGTCACATAAGAAGCAAAGTGTCAGTAAAAAGTTATTAACTTCTTTTTTTATTCTTGTTCTTTTTCATATTATTATTTTTGTACTTCTAGGATGTGTTATTTTAGCTAATAAGAAAAGTTAAAACAACCCAAAAAATAAAGTATGAGATGCCTATGTGTGTTACAAAATCAAATTCCATTGAATATAATACTGATAAGAGCTTTTTTTTCTCTGAAAACTTCTGTTGAAGGATTTCTTTCCTTACGTTGGGATTTCTACTGATTTAAAATAATATTTTCAGTGTACATCATTAATCAGCCCCAATACACAGCCACAAAAAATATTTCGAATGACTTTGAAAATGAAATAAAAATGTAAAGAAAAACCAACCAATTATGTAACTGATATAGGTTGATAATTTTCTTTGAAGCACGTGAGCCTTTCGGTCCTTATCTCCATATCTGTCAGAAAACTGTGTGAGCTGACTATCAGATTCACTTACTCAGAACTGCTTTTTTGTTATTGAAAAAATAGATTAAAAGATTGAATTAAAGAAAATTTACATTTAAATTATATTTTTACATTAGAATTTAGGGAAAGAAATGTGTATTTTAGAGGAATCATTACGAAATTAAGTTGAAAGAGCTCTTGCACGCTATTGGTGACATTAACAAGGGAATGTAGGATTTAATATATGCTACCGCTAAATGGGGTTGCTGCATTTCTTAACTGCGTAAAGCGAAGGAATTTTTTTTCTCTGAAGGTTTAGGCTCAAGTGCTCATAATCTGATAGGTAATTGAATTAACTACTGTTGGTGAAGGATATTTTGGTGTTTGAATCTCTGTGGATTTAAACGTTGAAATTTTTAAAAGTTAAATTTATTTTTAGAAATTAAGCAGACTGCTTTTTTCCCGTCTTAATATTAAGATCTGGGTTGTAATTAGAGATGTTTTGAAGATAATTGTTGTTAATGGTCGTGAGATCATTAAAGAATTTAATAGCATTTTTGCTTGGTGGTGCAAATGGAAGGAAATTGTATTACACTATAAATACCTGTACTTCTAATGAACTATCTTACATTTACGATTTGTCTAATGATGCTATTTTGTGCTATATCAAGTTTGCTTGTGTGGGGTTTTTCAGCAAAAGGATAATTATAAGTAAAAATTGACCTAAGAATTGTAGTATAGATAAACAACTTGTTTTCGATACTCATTTTTGAATACCGAGCAATTAATTAGTAAACAAAACTCGCCCTAGCTCTGAATTTGTTTTTTATGTGGAAGATATGTTGTTCGAAAATAAGTTTCTGTTTCGATACTATGCCAGAGTATTTAGTGTATGGAAACCAGGTTAGTTTTTTTTGGTTGATGTAGACATTAGGATTTATTTTGGTTCTACTGTTTGAAAGGAAGACAGCTTCAGTTTTATTAATATTGTTTGTTATTTTCCATTTGAAGAACCACTCTTCTAATTATATTATGTGTTTGCTTAATGCTCGAGTAATGAAGATGGTCTAGGATTCCCTTATCATCTGCGCAAATGCAGATAATCGTGTGCTTTAGGGATGTCGTTCACAAATAAGTTAAATAACGCTGGTTCTAAAATTGACACTTAGATCCCTCCGGCTAGGAATGTTTCCATTTTAGAGTAGGTGTTATTTACTCCGACTGCAAAAGTTTTACTTTTGACGTACGTTTTCATTAATTTAATAATTTACGGGGAGGTTAATTTCGATTAATTTATAGAGCAATCCCTCGAGCCAAATTGTGTGAAATGCTTTTTGAATATCTAGAGAAACTGTTCTTGTAGATTTCGTATTATTAAAACCAGACTTAACGAGCTCAACGACACAGAGAAGCCGGTGGGTAATGGATAATTCCCCCCTAAAACCATGTTAATAGACCGAGTTTCCATCGGACACATTTTATTACTTATACTGAATGGCAACACAATTAACTGAAAATAAGATGTGTCTGTCACTAAGAACAGATCAAGACTCTTATTTTGATTGGCTGATATACTCACCCTAACACCATCTTCGCCACGTTAAGATTGTTCAATGTATGACTGTAAATAACATAAATGTAGTTAATCTAATATTATATTAGGAGATTATTATTGTGCAATCGTGTTCAGTGATAATACAGCCATTGACTAAGTTAAGTTTCCCCCCTTAAAAATGGTAAGTTATCATGAAATGTTATTTTTTATTTCATATAATTTTGCCGGCTATGGATGTTGTTTGTTTACATGATTGTTTGGTTTGATCGTACTTCCAATTTAAATCCGAGAGCTCTTGACAATTCAAATTATGCTCATTTTTTATAATCGCTGGAGATTCTTAAATATATTTTGTTAATTTTCAAGTTTCGTTGTTCTTTTGTGTTGTTGAGTGCAATAAAATTTTGCTCTAAATAGAGAATGTAAAATAAATCTTTGAAATAAGAACTTTGGTAGGTAGTTTCCGTGATAATAATTGTGATTGCAAGATGAAAATCATTACTCGCTCTAAATTGAATTGCTTAAAATTGAGAAAGCAAGACTTAGACCAATTTTTCTTTCAATAAATATTCTGAATTTGTGAAAAATTATTGTATTAATTTTGATCAAATTTCAAATCTAGCTATTGCGCTGTATGCATTATAAGTAGGTAAATAATCGTATTTTACTGGTGGTAACCATTTCCCAGATACTGTAAAATTTTCAGTTTTGTTTTGTTATGTAAATACTTATTGATTGATCTAAATTTCCTTTTCTTAATGTGACATTAAACTTTGATTGTTGTGCATTTTTTGCTCACTTATATTTCCATTTACCTTATGCTATTTGGTTATGTCTAAGTGTGCTTTTTTTTTTTTTTTTTTGTAATATAAAGTTAAATATCAATTGTTTATTGCTGGAAATTCAAGGGGATATAATTTAATGTCCATATACTCATATGAACCTTAACTGCAATCATGGATTCTTTGTAAAATACAAGTTGTCTTTCATACATTTTTACATGGATTATATATTCATTTCTTGGTCTGGATACTAATTTGACGTAATAGTGCTACGGATTTTTGCACCAAATAGTTGTAAATTTCGCCAACTTGTAGTGGTAACATTATAATATAGTAACACTGGGTTTTTTTATGTCTTACCATCTATTATTTTTTTTACTTTTGTTCCTTAATCTTTTCATTTAATACTGTTGGCATGTAACCATTTTATTTTCTTGTAGTATAACCCTGTTGATTTCAAGTGGTTATTTGAATTTTCAAACATTTCTGACATTACTCTGTGTTGCATTTTTTTTTTATGTATATATATATCTTGTGGATATTTGCTTAATTATTGTTATCAGAGCAGCTATTGGTGAGTTCTAGGAACTTTTTTTTACACAGTACTAGGGTTCTGCTTTTAATTACTATAGGCAAAAAAGTTATCCAAATTCTCACTTTTGGTCGATATTATTGTGCAGTTTTTTTTCTTTCTTTTTTTTTTCTTTTTTTCTTTTTTTTTTTTTTTTTGCATGTTTCAGTCATTATTAAATGCAGAAGTTTGAAAATTGTATGTAAAAAAAGTTTTAAATTAAAAAAAGACTGAATTTTTTATGTTGATCTTACAGTGAAAAATCGCACTGCCAGGCTAATAAATATTTTTGGTATAATTTTTTTTTGAGGGTAGCACATTGCTTATTTCACTATTTCGCTTTTCATTTATGAATTTTTTAAACATTCTTCCTTCAGTGAAATTTATAGGGAGCATGAAATTTTTTTCTCAAATTGCTGAATATTGATGTAACTATGTGTCTTATGTATTTATAGATTTTATTGTGGCTAACACAGAGTAGAAAGAGGAAAGGGTAAAATGTTTGAAACAGTTGAGCGCAAAGTTGGGAGAATTAAATGGCCATTTTGAATGCAACAGATTGTGAAAATTTAAAGTTAACATTGCATGTTTACTTTCTAAAGATGTTTAGAAAAATTTGAATTTTTTAAAAATGCATCCTTTTATCAAATTTTTTGGAAGTAATGTGTTCCTTTGATTGTGCTGTTTGACATATTGTTTCGGGATGAGGAGTTGAGGAATCAAATTCATAACTTTTTCTCAAAATTTTTGTTTTTTTGTGTAGCATTTGTAAAAAAAAATTATGTAGCAGTATATCAAATTAGTTCAATAGGGGTGAATATAATTGATGAAATTGATTTAGGAAAAAAAAAAATTATAAAAAAAACCTATATTATAAAAATTGGGTATAATTTTTTTTTTTTTTTCCTTTCGTAACTCTATATTGTGGAGGAGAGAGAGGGGAGAAAAGTTATATGTAGTGTGTTTTAAGAAAAAATTTTAAGTGGTAAAAATTGCAAAAAAAAGGGGGGGGGGATGTGTCTTTTAGCTTGCTTTTTCTTTCTGTTTAAGCTTGTGTGCTTTTTCTCTTTCTTGGTCTTTCAAACCGTAAGAGTAAAGCATTGCTCGACATGGTGCCTGTTGATAACATATATATGTCAATAAATAAAGGGAGGAAAGTTATACTTTTAATGAAGCAAAAATGGATTTATTCTCTATCTTTTTTGGAAATAAATGTTACTGGACTCCAGAGGAAGTCAGATGGGAGACTTTCTGGACAGTTCTAATTTTCTTGCATTTAACACCTATTGTAGACATTTAGACAAAGTGGAATACCAATGTTTGTTTCAACATGTTAAGCTATGTAAGAAAGAGGAAATCCGCTATGAAAGAGTGTCTATGAATGCCTTTTCATCTTCCCCATACCATAGTAGATCCATCATTAGCAGAAGATATCTGATTTTAATGTTATTAGCAAAACAACTAAAAAGGATTGATCTTTCTAGAAAGCTTTTAGAAATAAATTTGTATATTGGTAGTTTGATACATTGAAAGGCATAGTTGGGAGAAATGTGAAGAAAGAAATGTGAGATAGAGCATAATAAGATTGTTGCTTCAAAAGGCAGAGCAAATAATAAATTTAAGTCAAAATACCCTGCACAACCCTCACAGAAGGAATCTTGGTTCTATTTTATTAATGTCTTTAAAAAATCTGTAACCTCAGTTTTTTTCTCTCCTTAATTTAGTTTATTGATTTTGTATGGAAGTATGGTGTATATGACTTTGTTCTTCTATAGGAATATTTAGATTAGCAATTAAAACAGGTCACCAAGATTCTGATTATGTATCTTTTTAAAATTTAGATTAGATTTAATAAAATCATGGTCAATAAATAAGAATAACTATTATAAGATTACTACAAAAGTTCCCTAATTGAAAATATTAAAAAATAAGATAATTTTTAAAAATTTAAAGTTTTTTTTTTTTTTTAATATAGAGCATTGTAAGTAATATTTATATCTCAAAATATTTCCTCCATCTTTTTAAAAATAAATAACTATTTTCCTTTATGCAAAACTCAAAGCATAAAAATCACAAACAGAATAGAAAGACCTGCAATCGCAAGGAAAATTTTTCATCCAAATTTTCATTTAACCACATTTTTCACTTTTTAAGTTAGACTGCAACAAACCAGTATCCTTTGATAGTTCAAAAATATTTATTTCTGATTGCTTAAAGAAAAATATCTTTAACACAGAAGGCAGTCTAGAAAGTTAAAAACATTATTCAAAACATTTAAAAAAGGCACAAATTTGACAATGACATCATCTCTCTTCAGCAATCCTTACAGCACTAGACAAAAAACACAAAATACCAAACTAAATAAAAATAGAATTATTAATACAGTACTACCTCTTGTAAGAGACACTTCTATTTAAGAGACAATTTTGTGGGCTCCTTTTGAAATATTATATGTATTTACCTCTTATTAAGAGATACCTGTATTTATGGGATAAAATATATGATCTGGTGGGTGTCCCTAATTAGGTGATGGTACTGTAATTCTAAAAATAGAGAATTATTAGTGTGCTGGTTGTGTCAGAATTTGAAGAATTACTATAAATGTATATACTTCCCCATCAAAACCTGCTAAGTCAAAAATAATTGCTAATAGGGGAAAATGTCTTATATGTGCTTAAAAAAAGATTTTGTAAATCGTAGCTTTCTGTATCAAATGAGATTTAATTGTATTTTCAAACTCATTTATTCTAAGAATTTCATGGCTGTTTATCTTTCAATGTCATTGATAAAATTATATATGCAGGGTCAAAACTAGAATTTCACTACAAGTTTTGTTTTCAAAAATTTTGATATTTTAAACAAATTTTAAATTTTGTTTAGAACCTTGTCATTTTACCGCAACACTGTCCACCATTGAGTTGATTAGATATCGGATGTTGTCCTGAGGCAGATGGGTTTACAAATATTGAACAGCCACTTCCACAGAGGAACATGGTTGCATCTGGCATTTCATCTAGTCAAACAAATGCTATGTAAGGGACAAGTCTCTGACTTCACACCCATACATGATTATTGTCTGTCACCAGAACAAACAAGGGCCAATCTGTGGTATTCCACATTGCTCTGATTTGGCACCACTGTAGTCAAAGTCGGCGATGCTTCGGTATTAAAGTTAGTACCTGGAAAGGGCACTTAGAATGCAGATTTGCTTTTGCAAGGCATCTAGAAATGGTTTGTGGAACAACTGGCAGCCATATATCTAATTGTATCATGGGACGTGTCACTGAGATGCACAAGCACTTGCCACACAATCCTTCTATCCTCTCACCTTATCATTTTCCTGGTCTATCCGGACCTGGTTTTCCATACGTGGGTACTATCTAATGTCAACTGCTGCCAACATGTTCTGATAGCACCCTTTTGAACGAGCAACATAGTACTTTGACCAGCCTGTGGTTTTTATGCTGATGATCAGGCTCCTCTAAAACTTGCTTAATTGTGTGAAATGTCTTTTCACATACTACCTGGAATTCTTTATTTACTTAAGTCCTCCTAGAGTTGGAATTAGATCATTGTGTTTATGAATCTTCCACTATGTGTACCAGTTTATTTATGACCCACCTCCTGATTGCAGTGCCATTTCAGGGTGTGTGGCACCATACTTAGATCATTTTCATATCGGATATCATTCAAAGTTTTGTGACTGTAGCTTGTTTCCTTCTTGGTACACAATTTTGAATCTTCCTGAGTGTATTAATTAGGTTCACATGCATCTGTTTTGAGAGACTACCTTATGTGATTAATGTGCTATGTAATACAATTATGATTTTTTTCTCATATAAATAATACAAAACTCACAAAAATATTTATATAGAATTTAAAAATTACCTTTAAAAATGCATGATATAATATATATATATATTTATAATATAATTTTTGGGAATTTTATAATTTATTTATGTATTATGAGGCAAGCAGGCTGGGTGCTGCAGTCTTTATTAAAAGCATTATGTCAATTCATTTTAAAATCTGTATTTAACTTAATATCTCATACTCTTGCTATGAATGAAATACAAAACACTTCTGAATTTTGTTAAGTAAGTGTTTAATTTTTTTAATTATTATTTTATAGTTCTTATACACGAACAAAATTAAATTCTAATGTAAAAAATTGGATGCATAGATTTTATGCAATTAAGGTTAATTTCACTCGTGTTATGTTACCTATTTATATATAGGTATATGTTATAATGAAGATTAATTTATTAATTGAGCTTAATTAACTCTAAATTTTAAATGCTTCTTTTACATTTATCTCATATTTGATTTGGTTATTCAAAATATTTGATTATGAATTTTTAGTGTTTTGAGTGATAATTCTTTTTTTTTTTTTTAAATTTTTTTAGCCTTTGAAATTGGATGTGAAACGTAGACTTTTAGCTCGATCTGATCGAGTTAAATGTGTTGATTTACATCCATCTGAACCATGGATGTTGGCTAGTTTATATAATGGTAATGTTCATGTTTGGAATCATGAAATACAGGTATGTTTTATTTTTATTTGTATTTTCCTTTTTTTCCCCCTCATAAGTATTTATGCAAACTCAAATCTTTTATAATCAATCTTTTAAAGCCTTTGGAAGCAAAGACAATTGAATTTCAGTGTAATATTTTTTTTATATTGAATATCTTACTGTAAATAAATATTATTTATTGTATTTAGTTTTGATGAAACTGTAAAAATGATCTCGCATTGAATAAGAAAATTGACTTCTATGTAACAAATTTTCCTCTGAAGATCTCAGGCTTCCATTTTTATTTATTTATTTATTTATTTTATCTACTCAGTCTAAATTAAGATCTTAAATGCATCAGACTTTTCGTCTTAAAACGTTTTTTTCATTCAATGCTAGTCTTTTCCTTACTTTGCTTGTTTTGCAAATGATTTAAAAAGCATTCTTTTGATTTTCACTGAAATTTAGTGTCTTCTCAATATTCTCTTTTTAATTAATTGTATTAAATAGTTTCAAATAATGCTTATTAATTTTAAAAACAGTATTTAATTGTTTAGTAGATTTTTAAATTTTTTTTTTTAAATATAGTTATTAGAATGCTTGTGCTGAGATCAACATTCTAATTTCTTATTTTTGTATTATAAGCTTCCTATATGACAGATTGGATTCTAGGAAACATGAAACTTCTTTATTTAGAAGCTCGAAATTTTTTTTTTTAAAAGCTTCTTTATATAAATACTTCTATATTTATTGGATTCCTTTTTGTTTTCATGCTTAAATTTTCCACTAAAGGGGCAAACATTACCAGTGATACTTAGTGGCCGCAGTGGATTCATGAACAGCATTTTTTGTTCAGTCGCAGGTTTGAGCCTTGGCCACAAAAGACCTGCCGTGTAGCCAGGGCTGATGCATGTTAAATCTGTCGGGGCCCAAAGTCCTCCCATTGGTGTGATGTGGAAGTTGGAGAGGGGGTGCCAGCTCAGGTGTCGTCCTCCTCACTCGACCAAGATTCAAAATTACGAGATCCGTCGCTAATAGCCTTCGTGTTGCTTCTAGTGCAATGTTAATAAAAATTAAATAAAACCAATGATGCTTAATGTGGTTTGCAATAAAATCACAAAATAATATATGGAATGACTTGTAAATTAAAATTAAAATTTATATATATTTGAGGTAAAATTTAATTAATTACAAATGTTTTTTAACATCCTTGTGTCTGAACACTATCAAATTCATTTGAATTTGCCATGAGCTCCCTGCCGAATTCTTGTTTACCATTTTAGGAGTGAAAAACATAAAAACAAAATAGCTCTAAACTATTCAAAAAGTTTGAAAAAATTCAGGATATTTACATGTATTCATTTGAATATATACAGCATTTTTACTGCCTAATTATTTTCTGTAGCTGTTCAATATTTTTTTTACAGAATGAGAGTTCAATAATCAAATAATTCCTAAATCATACAAATTAAAATAACTCGTTTGAATTGGGACAGCACAAAGTTTTATTTTACTCTAGTTTTTGTTTTAAAAAAATATTTGGGTCTAGCCCTCATAATTGACTTTTGTCTATGCATCTTCTTTCCCTCTTTTAACTCTTCAAAATTACATAATATCTTTGAATGAAGAACCCAGGAATGATTGAATAAATAAATTGTTTAAGATTTTCTTTTGAATTAATTTCATTTATTTTTTAATGAATTGTCTTTTTAATTTCTTCTGATATTTTTTAATAAGATTACATGCTTTTACTGAAAAAATTTTGTATTGTCATGTTGCATTCGCTGATACAGTCAATATAGCTTAGATTAAATACTCTTTTATTATTAAAACTATAAATTAAATATTAATTTGATATAAAGCACAAATTATTATTTAAAATGTTCTTGTTTTTGATGCCTGTGTCTTGGTAAAAAATCAAATTAGAAGTTTCATATTCTCTTGAAAGAAAAACCTTCAAGGGCAATGTATATTATCATGATCAGCTTCATGAAACTTTGCTTTTCTATTAACCTTGAAGGATGATTTGTAAATTAAATCAAGATGTCATTTGTTAAATATTCTAGAAATATTCAGTGAGGCAGAGTGCATTTCTATGGAATATATCAATACCAGCGAGTTACAAATTTTAAGGTTTCTAAAAAAGATATTTTTATAGATAATGCAAATATATTTAGAAGAATTTGGTGTTATTTTCTGAAATATATCAATCAGTTTTTATGGGATTACAAAAGCCAAAATTTGTATTTTGTTCTAAGGAATTATTGAAATGCTGTACATAAGTCAAAAGGGAGTAATTATGATGACTGATAAAAAATCAATATAGAAATATTTGGAAAAGCAATTTGATTTTTTATCAGGCAAATTTTATTATTCTAAGTATATTTTATATTATGCATTAGGAATACTAGATGTGCAACTTTAAAAAAGAAAGCAAAAAGGTTTCTGAATTATAAAATTATCAAAAAGAAAATTGAATTATACAGATCAAAGTTTATTATTTTTGAGAATTTTAGTTGAGAGGGAAAGAGAGAATTTGAATAGTATCAGGATTTTTTTTTTACATCAAAATGTTAATTGCATAAAAATTACATTGAGCAATTTAATTAAAATAGGACAGTAAAATTCTCAACATGATATTTTAACACTGTGTTCCAAGGGAGGTTCTCAATTTTTAGCATTGTTAAGATTTTTGCAGTGACAGGAATTTAGAAATTATGAAATTTTTTTCATGGATACTTTTTTCCCAAATAGTCACAAAATCAACTGTAATATATGGTCTATGGGTGTCAAAATGTGTTATATCATAGCTCAAAATGTGTTATTTTAACTTTGTATCGATATAGAAATGAACAGACTGTAAACAAACTTTTACCTATTCAGAATCTTTTCACCTTGCTGCATCAATACAGGGATGGTGAAGTTTTATGATGCAAGAGTCAAATGTGACCATGCTGCACTAAACAAGGTATAACTGGGATCTAGACGTTTGAATGAGTGATAGTATTTGTAATGGGGCGCAAAAGCCATATGTGGTCATGCTATGACAAACAAAGTGAGCAAGTATAAAGCTAGTAAAGTATGAAACTGTGATCTAGACTTGTTAAAATAGAAAAAAAAAAGTAAAACTTGGTTGACAAGAAGGAGGCTTGAACATAGAGAAGGATTGCTAGGGTATTCTTAGGGCGCTAGGGTTCCTCGGGATCATAATGCTTTTATCTGCTTAAATAAGGCAAGTCCCTGAGGTTCCCTGATCTAATCCCCAAGGGTAGGGTGCCTGGCTATACCTCCAGACACTGGGTATCCATTTTAGTCGCCTCTTACGACATGCATGAGCTACAGTGGGACTATTCTTTCACACCTGGTCACCACAAGGGTCATAAATACATTGAGTGAAACAACTCAGAATAGGTAGGACTCGAAATTGGATCATGTTGCAACTGCTGATCATCACCAGCCTATTACTATTCTACCACTAAGAGGAGGAGATGGCCATTCTGGCTAAGTAAACAAGATGAAACAACTTGAAGCTGAAGAGAACTAAACTCCTTCTGCTACCACTATTTAAGGTAGCTCTGAAAATCATACTAAGAGAGAGATAAATCAACGTTCAAGCTACTTGGTTCTCTCCTCCATTTCTGACTTTCTTCTTGTGTTAACTGGTCGGGTAGACAGCTTGTATTTTTCCTTTGGTTTTAATGATTTTAAAGTGTTTTTAATAAAAATGTAGTTATTATTAATTATGTGTGTTAAGTCTTGTGTGAAGTTTATTTACCTTCTGACCTGGAGTCAGTTCTCCATGGTCCCAAATCACATATATGGTAAATTACCATAAACATGTTCATCTGGCAACTCTGGTTCTTTTTCAACTTGTTCATTGCAGTTTTAAATTCACCTTTGTCTTAGTGCTTTTACTTGCATTCATTGTTTGGACTGCAAGATTTCCTTGTAAGTGATAAAAATTCTTGTCAAGCTTATTGTCTTGAAATTGTATAATTTCAATCATTAATTCCCAATTTAAAACAACAATTGAAATTTAAGCTTCTTATTATAAAGCTATGAACACAAAACCGCATATTTTTTGATATTGCATTTGCAACCTCAAATTCTCAGCCAAATAATACTCTGTGGTATTAAAGTTTTTAATAGTGCTTTTGTGATTAGTGTCATAAATTATTGTAACAATAAGGAATCCAATAACAATATTGAAGAATTTTCAAATTTACTTTGCAATGAAAAAAATATAAATTTTTTTTTATTGCCAGTATTTATTTTAACTAATTTATTTATTTTAAATATATGTGAATATATAAAAAAATTACTCATATTAAGATACTGTCAAAAATGCTTTATTTTCCCTGTCTGCTGATAAAATTATGTTCTGTTTGCTATTAATTTAATATAAAATATATTTTAAAAAATTTACCATGTGATTTTCCTCAGATGTGTCAAGTAATTGAATGTGTAAATATGTTGTAATTGTGTGGTGTTAAATTCATTTGAATACATTTGAGGTTTTGTTTAAGAAATCTAAAGAACAAGTTAAAGAATAGTTCTTTAAAATGAGCTGGAAATTACAATTCATCTAAAAGAAAAGAAATTCCTGTCCCTGTAATGCCATAACATTTGATGATAAGGTGTTGATCGTTAACTTAAAAAATGTACGTTTTTTTTTAATTATTATTATTATTTGCACAAATTATGGAAATTATAAATCTTAACTAATTTAAGATTGGAAAATAATCTTTGGAAATTGAAATGGAAGATTTAAAAAAAACATTATAGTTATTTTTCCGAACACAACTAATTTGTACAATTAAATTAGTATGAATGCAACAAACATTAGTGGAAATAAAACAGAACTTATATAATAATAAAAGTCTCTACTAATTTTTAGATTGTTAATCTGAGACAGTAGGTTTAAAATCAACATAAAAAAGAGGAGAGGCTTTCGTAGCAATATATTCTTAGTTTTATAATAGAAAATATGTTACTCTTAACCTTTTTATTTTCAGCTAGTCATTTTTAAAATGGAAAAGGAGAGAGAAAAAAGCAGCAAAAAAATGATAAAATTGTTTATCTGTAAAAGCATTCTTTTAAAATTTCAGGGTGATTAACTCAGTGAAGTCATATTTAAATGTCCTTAAAGAAACTCACTTTTAATGTAATTTTTATTTTATTTATTAATTTTATTATGTACCTATACAAATGCCATATATGTGATAGAAGTAGGATTACTAGCATTTGTACAGAGTATTGCTGTATGAAGTGTCAAGGGCATTGTATAATTTATATGCCAAAAACTCAAGGTGTCAAATGATCCCAATGGTTGAATAAATTTCAAAATATTTCATGTTACCTTACAAAATACTGTAAATTTCTATATGCAACCCCTGAATTTTATTAGTATTAACACAGGAAATGCATTGCAGGAAATTAACGACTGACATGTAAACATCTTTAATAATAAGAAAATCTCACTGATAACCATATCATTCTCAAACCTATCATATTATTAAATTAACCTTTAGAACTCGGCCGATTCTAAGTCAAAATATCCTTTCCAGTCGGCGCTTTTAAGATTGAGGAAAATTTTTCTTTCCCCCACTGTTGAGTTCGAGTTCACGACATGTGGTAAGGTTAGTTTTCTAGTTACAAAGGGGAGATAGTAAGGGTTACTGATTTTTAGTCAGTAATCATTCACGAGAAAGAAAGACCCTAATATTTGGCGCCGTATCATATCATAATGATTTTTTCTGAATTCCTGGTTCCCATTATTAATTGAGTGACTTACAAACTTTCAAATGCATATTTATCATAACTTAAAGTCGTGTATTGCATAAATTAACATTTTCAAACAAAACAAATAACAAAGAAAGCGACAGCTATACCATACTACTAAGATATTTTCTGGAATAATTTATTCGGTGCTTGCTTATATATATACAATATAAACATATAGGTGTGTAATCACATCGCTTAGTGTGCAGATTTTATCTGTGGTCATATTGCAACTTACCTACTTAATTGCAATATTGAACCCATGTAATTAAAGTAATGCCTCATGTTTTCAAAATTATTCGACGAAATATAAAAAAGAAGGAAAAAGTTAAGAACAATACTTTGAACATTATTATTAAACATTTTATTTTTTAAATTAACATCCTTTTAATGCACAATTATTCAATATACTCCAAATATTTTGATTTGACATTTTAATAACATCTCATTTTGAAACAATAGGAAGGTTACTGGTGAAGGACTTCATAAATTTTAACGATGGTCAAGCAATGAGGGCAGTATCCACTCACCAAACTTCCACACCACACCACACCAACATCAGGATTTAGAAACTAGACAGGCTTAACAGCCGGTTTCGATTGAACAAGATTCGAACTCACAACTCCTACTACAACTCCTCACAATCCCGGCTACGAGTTTGCGACCTCACTCGTCAGCTACCGTTGCCCTTTTGTGATTAAATATTATCAAAAGTGAGATTTAAAAAATAATTTTTAACTTAATTGAACACGTTTCAAAGCTGCTGAGTAAATCTTAAGTACGTCAAATTAAGGCAAAACCTTCAGTTAATTCATGCATTCTATTGAAAATATTATGAAACACTTTTTTATATCAAATATTTCTATGAATCTTTAATCTTAAAGAAAAAAAAAAAGTATTATTTTTTTTTGTTTTTAAATGAAACTTATATCTTAAATTGAAAAGTTCTTGTAACAATGCTTTTGAAATGTCTGTTTTAAAAATGTAAAGTGAATTCTAATTTTTAAAATTTTTGGCTCTTAAAAGAGCCTTTTTTGTTTATTTTTTGTTTATTTTCTTTTTATTAAAAATGTATCAGTTTTAATCTTTTTTATTCTAGTCTTTTGTTTTTCATTGGTTTATTTGATAAGAGATTTTTAATTAAATTGTATGTTATTCTTCGAAACAGTTTGGTAAATACAAAGAACCACATTGCATGCCTTATAGATAATAGTAGTTCTTTCTTTCTTTTTTTTTTTATATTCTTTTCCGCACAATATGTGAAATTTCTTCTTTTCTTTTCGTCAATTGGCCTAAGAGAAAATTTATTATCATTTGTCTTCATTTTTTTATTACTGAAGGCTCTGCAATTTTATGATTTAATTTTCATATCAGAGATGTTATTAAATTCATTCTAAAATCTTTTAAACTGAGTTTTTAACTTAGTTTGGTACGACTTGAATATCAGAAACACAACAATATCGATGAGGCTAAAGAATAATTTTTTGTCAATTTCCTAGTTTGCTTACCAAAAGTATAGGTGGAAGCCCTGCGGTCTCCTAAATCAACATATTCCACGTGTTTGTGGTAATCTGCCACAATTTTTTGCATCGAAGCGGTTAATTTTTCTTTTTCTCATTCAGCAAAGTCACCATAAGATTTTTTTGGGTGTTTATCAACAAAATTTTTTTCATCTAAATCTTTCCTCAAATTCTCAATTTCTATTTCTACGAGCAATTTCAGATTCATTTTAAAAATTCGAAGAAAGAACAAGAGAAAAGAAAATTCTATCTATCATAGACTGCATAAAGTCATCTAATTGAGTATTTGTTTCGAATTTGGTTGTTCTTGAAAGTCGCCAATGATAAGGAATTCGCACACAACTGATAACGTTGGCGAAAAATATCCCCACCCAATTATGGACAATAGAAGCAAAGTCGTAAAAAGGGCAAGGGAAAGTTGTAAAAGGATCTGCTGGAAAAAAAGGGGGAAAGAACTGTCTCTAGATAGCTTGGTACAGACGTTGTACCAGAGCCGAAGCTAGAGACAAAAAATTTTTTGGTACGACATATGTACCGCCGATGTTTAAAGGTTAAAGCTGAAATCAGCAAGATTCTTTAACCATGATTTTTACAGGTTCTGTGTGTAACCAAGAAATTTATGTTTTCTCTCTCCTATCAATCATTCTCAAATCACATTTAAAAGGCAAAAATAATTTATTTAATAATCATCTTCATGATTGTAACAAGGAAACCAAGAAATATTATTCTACTCACCTTATCATCAGTGGTCTCTTTCTTACTCATCTGCCATGTAGTGGGGCTGATGCACAAAAATATCTTTATAATTTTAGAGATACCAATTAAATATGAAATATATACAGATAAAATTTTAATTATGTATTAGTTTTAATGTTTTGGATGAAATAGGGTAAAAGTAGCTTTTCATTGAGCTTGTAATGATGAACCTTTGTTTTTCACCATATGAAAACACTATAAGCTCTACTGTTTCACTTGGATTAAAATTTACTAGTTTAAAATTTTTTATCTGATCTGAATTTAAAAATTTAATTATATTCTAATATTCTCAGATGTTTAAATATTCTTAGATTAGTTGATTAAAGATTTTCAGATGTTGCCTATAGAAGATGATACAATTAATACCTAAGCATGAGTTTGCTTACCTAACAAATCCAAGCATTTTGTAACTTTCCAAATCCATTAATAAATGAACAATACTTTGAAAACAGCATAGTTTTAAATGGATATCAACCATTTTTTTTAAATACTCTACTTTTTAACACTGCTGAACTTATTTTGGAAATAATTATATACATTTTCTTTCTCTTTAGTTGCTGGTTAAATCTTTTGAAGTGTGTGATTTACCAGTCAGAGCAGCAAAATTTGTACCTAGAAAAAATTGGATCATTACAGGTTCTGTAAGTAGCTACATATCTATTTCATTTTAATTTAGAATCATTAAACAAATGTACTTAAATATTGTTATAATTATTATATTTTATTATTGAATTCTACTTTAAAACACTTTTTTCTTCTGTGCATTCTCTTTATTTTATACTCATATTAATTTTATTTTCCAATTAATTCAAAAGAAGATTTTCAAATACACATCTGATTATAAATTTTTCAAAATTTGATATACAACGTTAATATATTTCTTTTAATATATATTAACATTGTATATCAATTGTCTTTTTATATGAATCATTTTTAGTTCTCTGACCTTTGAATTTCATTTTAATCAAAATTTGTGTATAATTACTATTCTTATTTGATTGATTTATGTTTCAGGATGACATGCAAGTACGTGTTTTTAATTACAACACTCTAGAGAGAGTGCATATATTAGAAGCTCATTCTGATTACATACGATCTATTGTTGTACATCCTACTCAACCTTTCATCCTTACTTCAAGTGGTAAATATTCGTTTAAATAAATTTATATATTTATTAAAAATTGAGAACATTTTTTTTATCAGTTTGTGTCTATAATGAATTGTATGTGTGTTTGCATATTTGTTGAATATTTTTCAAAATATTTAAACTATCCCATGAAATAAAATAATATATATGCATTAAGTTTCAAATAACCATTAAGTTTCAAATGGTAATCTTAGGAATATCAACAAAAGAGAAAAAGTTATGAAAGTCTTTTTTTTGTATGTGTGTCATTGATGGAACTAAATGTATGTTCAATTAAACTGGTTATTTTAAATAGCCTTGTATTAATTTTATCTAAGATACGAAATTTAATTCAGTTTAAATTAGGTAGAAAAATGTATTTCTAGAGCACATTTTAAAATAATTTCCATTCTTTTTTAAGATTTAAAATTTTTCTTCTGCATGATAATATGTGAGAAACATACTAATATAGACTTCTCTTTAAGATCTGAAAATTAAAATTGTAGTTAACCTTCATCATTACTATTTCAATTTGCAACTTGATGTATTCTCTTAATTTCTGAAATGGAATTTTTAAATTATTTATTTTAAAACACAATTTAAAAGATTTGCAATAACCCAACAACGTGTCTGCATTCCTTCTCAGTTTACTGTTGTAACTCTCAAAGTAAAACCTTTTGCATCTTGAGAGTGTTTTAAAAAGTTCTTGTAGATATTAGAGAAATAAATTGATTGTGCTGAAAGTTCACATTGATGTAAAATCTGTTTTCTGTTTGATATCTGCATATTTTATCTTAATCTTTCATAGAATGATTAATGAATTAATTCTCTGAATGTAATTAATGTTATGTTGTTCATATTTTTAAGAAGTGATGGTGATTCAGTAATAACAAAGATTTCATAATTTTAGTTAAAACATTTTTTTTACAATAAATCCGATTTTAGCATTATGTATAGTGTATGACTTTACTTTTAATTTTTAAAGTAATGGGGGTGAATACAAATGTATTATTTCCTTGATTTTCAATTTAAAGTATCCATTCTTCTTAACTGTATTTTGTGTAGGATTTTTATATGTTTATGCCTATACCCTTTAAGTTTTAATACTTTTAAACATTTAGATGATATGTTGATAAAATTATGGAATTGGGAAAAACAGTGGAGCTGCACTCAAGTCTTTGAAGGTCATACTCACTATGTTATGCAAATTGTTATAAACCCAAAGGATAACAACACGTTTGCCAGTGCATCTTTAGATCGTACTGTTAAAGTATGTTTATTTTTTTTTTTTTATCTTAGTTGTTAAAATCTTAAGCTGTCTGAAACAAGTTTTAGTGTTTGACAAACAGCTCCTTGTTAAGTTTATATATTACTTTTCCTTTAAGAGATGTTTTAAGTATACATAGAAAATAGGTACATATATATATAGAGAGAGAGAAAGAGAAATGTTTCATGTGAAATTGAAAATATCAATTTTTCAAACTTATAGTATTTGTTATAACACATTTTTTAAAGTTGCTTTCCATGTTTGAAAAGAATATTAATTCAGTTATTTGAATTATTCTGTTTTTATAAAACTATAAGAATGATTTAATTAAAATTATGATTTTTCAATAATGTAGTATTGAATATTAAATCATATCTTATTGAACAGATTGTTGAAGTAATTTTTTATTATTGTTTCTTATCAAGCAATCAATTTTCTATTCAAAATTGGATAATTTGTATGTTTGAAATTGTTGAGCTAATGATTTGCTTCTGAAAGTTAGAAAAACTTTTATCATTTGAAATGAATTATTTTACTTATGTGTGAGAATGGAATGAATATTGCATTTACCTTTCTCAGGTATGAAAAAAAAATCGAACTTAATAAACATAGAAGTAGTTTGTAGAATAAGTTTAATCAACCATTGGATTTTGTGTACATTAAATATTTTGAAACCTGTGTATCTCAAAAATAAACTATTGAAAATATTATTACAGAAGCAAATACTTAATGAGTTTTATTTATTAAGTAAAATATTGTTCATAATAATTTGTAGATTTAATTGTCTTTGCATTTATTAAAGCTCTAAGTTTGTGCAATATATTACTTCGTATATACAAAAGAATTATTGAAGTTGACTACTTTCTTTAAATTGATTTAATTTTTATAATCTTGACATGTGCTGATTAGTACTCTGATATACAGTATTCATTGAACATGGTTAACCATTTAATGTAAAAGGTTATATTACATAAAGTATTTAAAATTTTTATTTAGGTTTGGCAGTTGGGTTCCACAACACCAAATTTTACTTTAGAAGGGCATGAAAAAGGTGTTAATTGTGTTGATTATTATTATGGAGGTGATAAACCATATTTGATATCAGGTGCTGATGACAGATTAGTGAAAATCTGGGACTATCAAGTATGTTATGCATATAATCAAGTTTATTTTGAGCATGTTGTGATAATGTTTATATTTAACTACTTATTCAAATGTTAGCTATTAGTTGTTAAAATTATAATTCTTGCGGTTTCTTTGCGTATTGTAGAAATATAACAAATAGTATACATTCAAGTGTAAATTTTGTGTAATAATTAATTTTTTTCTGTTTTAATGTGAGATTTAAATTAGTGTTGAATTTTTATCAGTTTCATTATTTTTTGCAGAGTTATGCATTTTGGAGGATTTTCATTCTTAAAAAAATTTAATGTAATAGTTATAGTTACCTCAGTTAGTGTTTATAACCTTAGTTGCTGGAAGTGAAAGTTGTTATATAAACTGTAATTTGTGCATAAAAACATGAGACAAAAACTTTAGGTAGGTATGGGCTTCACAAACCCAAGGAACCTAAGTAATCTTTTTTTTTCTCCCGTGGGGTTTACTGTCTTTGGATTGGTGACTTGCCCCTGGATACCCAAGGGTCTTTATTTTCTGTTTTTCCTCGCAGGGGTTCCTCTTCAGATAGTTTTTGGGGGTAATGTCCCTGAGATACCTGTGTGAAAAACAATCTAAAAGAAAGAAAAGACAAAGTTTTGTTCATTTTTCTGTTGCAGATATCCAATACTGCTCTTTATTATTATTATTTCTGTTTGGTTTTGATTTTGTGGTTATTTTCAGTTTGAATACCATTTTATTCTTTGCTTTATATATTTACTTTGATTGTTTTTCTTTAGGGATTTTGAAAATTAAAATTTAATTTTGTAACAAAAATGTCAGTTCAAGTTTTTTTTTTTTTTTGTCCTAACCTGCAAGTTTGCCATGTGCAGCGACCTGTGCTGGGGTAAAGTGGTGCTTGGGGATCCTGTTGTGTTCCCTGTGGCCCATGCTTCTCTGTAGTCGGGTGCAGGAGTGAGCCTACTCCTTTCAATTAGCTGGCAATTGATTCTAAGGGGCTCTTCTTGAACCCCAAAGGCATTGCTTTAGGGTTAGTATTGCAGTTAGTGTTGCCTCGAGTTAACCAACAGATCCTCTCCATAAAGGTGTAATACTTTACTCCAGTGCCTCCTCTGGGATAAATGCTATGCCTGGCAATTGTCATATGACTGTTAGACTGCCTCCCCTTGTTGGGCTCCTAGGCAGGTAGAAGCACACTGGAGTGAACATTACTAAACCTCCCAAGGATCCAAACATTTCTTTGTGCCCTGATGGAGGCCTTAATCCATCAACCTCCTCTTCTTCTGTGGAGTTGGAGCACCATATGTTAAATGAAGTCAATAAACCAGTGAAAATAATTAAAAAATGACTTATCAAATAGCTTAAACAATAGATTTTTCGTGATCAGAATAAATGATGGATCTTAAAACAGCATCTCAAATCATCCTTATGTATAAGACTTTATTTAGAATGATGGGTGAGTTAAAATAAATTAAGGAGCAAAATACAGGTAATATTTTAGTGGAAGCATGTAATATTAAGCAGGCTGAAGCGATCTTAAATTTAAAAAACATAGGCACACATTCAGTAACAGTAACACCCTTTTTTTCCTTATATTTATCATGTGGGGTCTTATCAATGATGACATCTTAGAACTTATCAAAGATCAAAATATTTGTGCCATCCAACGAATTACAATCCATCACAACGGTCAAATAATTAATACTAAACTCTTAATCCTTACATATAATAGACCTATCCAAATCAATAAAAATAATATATATTTAAATTGTCCCATCTGACCATATATACCTAACCCTTTACACTACTTCAAATGCTAGAGGTTTGGGCATTCCATTACAGCATGCTATGTTCATCAAACTTGTGCCCAATGTTCCATCCTAGGGCTTGAAAACAGGGAATGCAATCCAGTTCCTATTTGTCTGAAAAGCAAAAGTGACCATCCTGCCTACTCTCCCAAATGCCCTCAATGGATCACTGAAAAAGAAATCCAGGCAATAAAAATAACCAAAATATCTTTCCCCCTGCAGCATAGAAAACAGTGGACAAATGCACCTGTACAGATGACATATCATATACAGCTGCGATAAGTAGCTATAAATCTATCCCATACATTTCTAAACCTCCAAAAGCAAAAGATACTGGTACTCAAGCAATGACAATTGAAACAGAAGCTCCCAATTTTGGGATTTTGAAAACTGTGTCTTCTTTATCCAAACCCTCTACCTGTAAAATCCAACCAAATAAAACTCATTCCTCAAAAGCTCAAACTGTATACAAACAAAACTCATCCCACAAATAGGTAAAATTCAATAAATTATTCTACCTTCTAAAATTACAGGTCCCTCTGGAAATAAACAACACTTAAATACCCCTAAAATAAATAGTAAATAAAAAAAAAACTGTGTATTGCCAGTAACAATTCCCCTATGACATCTAATTCCAATTAATTAAGAAAATTATACAATAAAAATACTAATAAATCTAGATTTGAAAATATTATCAAAGTTTACATATCGGACGAGGATCAAATGTTCATGGATGATGATCCTTCTCAATCATCTCCAAACTAGTGGATTAACTTTCTTTTTCCTCCTTATTACCATGACCTCCTTGATTTTCTGGAATTTAAGAGGGTATAAAAATAAAATTTCAGAATTGAATGTTATCATTAACAAACACAATCCCATTGCTATTACCCTCTAGGAAACTTATTTAACCAACAAAGATATTACTATTCTGTGCAAATTAATTGGGACAAGCTTGTTTTTGTTTGTTTGTTTGTTTTTTTGTAGATGTGTCTAAAACCTCTTCAAACCAATTTTAATCTGCTTAGACTGAGTGTGAATTACCTCAATCTAGATTTATCTGCTAAAAGTGGATGTGACTGATTGACCTAACTGGTAGTAGAAGTACTTGCCTATTCTTCAGTTGTGAGGCAGTTTGTTGTGTTTGCTCTCTTTCTTTCACGTGTTCAAGAATGGATACAACTTCAAGGAAGTATGCTAAAATTATTGCTCATAAAGATCACTCTTCTATGACAGTTAGAGAAATAGTTTCAGCATTTGGTATAGGCAAATCAAGTGTTTCAAGAATCCTAACATCATTCAACAAATGCGGATCAGCCTCTCTAAAAAGGAAAGGAAGATGTGAGTGCAAGGGGGAACTACTGTAAAAACTGATAAAATTCTAATAAGAAATATCAAAATTAATCCAAAGAAACCAAACTCACACCTTCAAGAGGATTTATTGGCATCTGGTTTTGATGCAAGTAACTCAACTGTATGGCATAGGCCTCTGGGCACTGGCCATAAGACAATGAGATTAATGAAAAAACTATTTTCAACTCGAAACTTGAAGAAAAAACATTTAATGTGGGCAAAAAGTACAAATCATAGACTGCTGGCGACTGGAAGAAAGTAGTTTTCAGTGATGAATCTCATTTATTTGTGCAAGGATACATTTCAGATGTTGTGAGACGAAGTAATAGTGAACCTTTGAGACAGAACCATATCTAACAGACTGTAAAACACCCGCTGAAGTAGATATTTTGGGGTTATTTCATAACAAATGGCACTGGAAGCTTAGTTCTTGTTATGAATTTTACTAAATACATCAAAATATTACTGCATAAAATTATTTCATTCATGAAAACCTTTAATGGAACATTTCAACATGATTTGGCTCCTTGTTATAATTCAAAACTAGTAAAGACATTTATGCTGGAAAATCAAATTAAAGTGCTCGATTGGTCTGAAAATTCAACGTATCTAAATCCCATTGAGAGCTTGTGGAATATTGTGAAGAGGCATTTAGGTAAGATAGATTGTACAACAAAAGAATACATGATAAACAATGCAATTCAAGTGTGGTTTCATGATTATGAACTCAAGAGCATGGGAACTAATCTAGAGCCAAAACGTCTGCAAAAGGTCATTTCTGCCAAGGAAGGAAATATGTCATACTAGAAAATTTATTGCAAAAGCATAAAATTAATAAAAGCATAGTTTTTGTAAAAAAAGCAATTTTTTTTACCTTTTCCCAATTAATTTGCACAGGTATATACTAACTTTCACAGTTACAGCATCTTTAGACAAGACAATTTTACAGATAAAGCTAGTGGGATTGTTGCTTTACTAACCTCTCAGGTTTTTAAAATTATTCAAATTCATTTATAGACTCCTGTTCAAGCCATTGTAATCATAATCCATAATCAAACCTTAATAACAGTCTGCTCTTTATACCTGCCTCCAAACATCCATAATGACATCAAGCATATCAACAACCTCATCAACCAACTCTGTGTGCCTTTTATATTGCTCGAGGATATGAATGGCTACAGTACAGGAAATTCATAAGGAACTGAAACAGAAAAAATCATTTCTGGCAATAACCTGTGCATTTTAAATAATCTGCTGACTTCTTCAATTCATCCTTTCTGGACTTTTAAGACAGATACTTTTTTATACAATAAGGATCACTTGGATCGAACAATAAATTCTCTCATAGCCTTGATGCTACAGAGGACATAACAAATATATTAATTGAAAGTATAAATGCATCTATAAAAATATTACCACAGAAACAAAAAAATTATCAAACCATTGTGGAATGAAGACTGCATAATAGTATACAAGGATCAAAGGAGGTCATGGAATGTTTTTAAACGATACCCTTCACTTGCAAATTTTATGTTCCGGTTTTAAAATCGGGAAAAGATCTAACAGACCCAATAAATTACCAACCTGCAGACCTCTCAAGTTGCCTGTGCAAATTCCTAGAATAAAGGAAAGATTATTAGACAAAATTTATTGAAAGCATAAATAGCAATATTAATTGTTAGAGGTGGGATAGAGTGAAATATGTGTCTGGGGTTTTTACAAACAGACAAATTCTGGTTTTGGAATACAATAACCAGGTTATTTCTTCTCCAAAGGACATAACTAATACAATAGCCTTATTTCTCTCTCATTCTTCAAGTTCTAATAACTATTCTAAAAATTTCAAAAAAATAAAAAGTGCAGCAGAAACAAAAGGAAATTTTATCTCGAGATATAATTTGACATATAACAGTGATTTTACTTATCATGAATAAAAAAACTACCCTCTCTCCTCCTTTACTCTCTCCATAACCAGATAATATAACATATCTCATTCAGCATTTGTCAGATAAATCATTATTAAACCTTTTAAACTATAACAATAGAATATGGAGAAAGCATACTTTTCCTCATTCATGGGAATATGCCTTAATTTTTCCAATTTTAAAATCAGTATAAAATCCAACAGACTCAATAAATTACTGATCCATAGCCCTCATGAGTTGCTGAGAAAATTCTTAGAAAAAATGGTGAAAGCTTGGTTTTTTTTTTTTTTTTTTTTTTTTTTTTGGTAAAAAAATCTATTTTTTATCTTTTCAAACCGGCTTTCAACAAAACAGGTCTATTGTGAATAATTTAATAGCTCTAAAGACATGGGTAAGAGACGACTTCGTACAAAATGAACATCTTGTCTCTATTTTTTTCCACATTGAAATGGCCTACAATAGGACTTGGAGGTATGGAATTCTTGAAAATTTATATGATTATGACTTAAGGGGTAACCTGCCAATTTTTATTCAAAAATTCTTAGACCACAGATATTTTAATGTAAAAGTGGAGATCAGATGTTTTTATTCAAGAAGAAAGAGTACCTCAGAGGAGTGTTTTAAATGTCACACTTTTCATTATAAAAATTAATAATATTGTTTCTAATATCCCTTCATCTATTAAAAATCTTATTTATGTTGACAACATGCAAATTTCATTCATGGGGAAAGAAATGAACTCCATTGAATAACAACTTTAACAGGCTATTAGCAAAATGGACAAATGAAAATGGCTTTTGCTTTTCCTTGACAAAAACTGTCTGCGTGCCTTTCTATTGTTAAAGGAAACTTCATCCTGATTTAGAAATTTGTTGTAATAATATTTTATAATTAAGGCAGTAAATAAAATAAAATTATTAGGACTCGTATTTGACAAAAAACTAACGTCTCACTCCCACATTTTACAACTTTGCAAACGATGTGAGAAAGCAATGAACACTTTTAAAGTTTTATCACATACATCTTGGGGTTTGGATCGCACTTGTTTGCTATGAATAAATCATATTTTCATTTGATCATAACTAAATTATGGCTGTGTTGTATATGGTAAATATGGCTGTGTTGTATTCAATATTTTTAATTCAGATTGTGCCTGAAAATCTGAATTAAAAATATTGAATGCTCTGTGTACCATACTGCACTTTGACTTTGTTCTGAAGCCTTCTGAACATCCCCCATCAAAAGCTTATATGTGAACTGTTATGCACCTTCTTCAGTCTTAAGGGAGACTCTTATCCCTTCAATTCTATTTTAGAACTTCTTTATCACCATGTTTATGTTTTTTTTTTCTAATAAAAGTTCACTGTTAGATTGACTTTATGGGGCAAAAGAATTATCCATACCTCTATTTCATAAAAGGGTACATATTTTACTTCAGGGCTCTGGGTTATCTAATGTCTCTGTTATGAAAGCAGAAGAAGGTTTTTCACCCTGGTACAGAGTTTTGATTTTTAAAAAAAATAGAATTTGCAGAGAAATATTTCGATTTTAAACATATTTGCACTGGTGGTTCCAAATCAATGAATAATATGGGTGCCATATTTTTAGTTGATGGTTTACTTTATTCCTTTCAACTTCATCCCTTTTGTTCCATTTTCACTGCTGAAATTACCTGTGTGGTGATCGGGAATGACAGAATAGTCCCAACGTAGCTCATGCATGTCATAAGAGGCGACTAAAATGAGTACCCAAGGTCTGGAGGGGTATAGCCGGGCTCCCTGCCCTGAGGATTATATCAGGAGACCTCGGGAACTTACCTTCTTTAGGTAAGTATGGGCATCATGATCCTGAGATACCCTAATGATCTTATTCTTTCCCTTGGGGTTTACTGTCTTTGGTAAACATGGGTGACGCACTCCTAGGATACCCTAGCGATCCTTCTCTATTTTCGACCTTCCTTCTTGTCAACCAATTTTTATCCTTTTTTTTCCAATTTTTTCACTTCTAGACCACAGTTAAACCTTGTTTGGCACATCTTAACCATATCTGGCTCTTGCACCAATAACCTTTACATTCACTCATTCATTCACTGCTGAAATATGTGCAATTCAGATAGCTTTAGACAGACTGTCTACTTGACATGATGAAAATTTTATTTTATTTACATATTCCATGAGTGTTTTACAATCATTAAATCACCCACATTATTCATCCCATTCATTGATCATTCAAACTTTAAAAATATCCCATGAGCTTCAATCTCAAAACATCCAAATATTATTCTGTTGGATTCTTTCCCACATTGGTATCAAAGACAATGAAATAGTTGATATTGCTGCTAAATCTGCAACTAGTGAAATCTTTCCTATCATTCCATGTTATAACATCTGGAAATACATTAAATCAGCAATTTTTGACTACTGGTAAGATCAATGGCATTTGGAAGCAGACATAAAACTCATCATATCTTATTGGAATTCATTTCCATGCAGAAGACAAGATGTAATTTTAAACCATCTACGTATTATTGGACATACGAAATTGACACATAAGCACCTCTTTCTAGGGAGGCTTCTCCAATGTGCAACCATCGTGTTTATCTTCTGACTGTGAGGCACATTTTATTATTAAATGCTCTGTTTTTAACTGTTCAAATGAAACATTTTAATTCTTATACACTTTCTTTAATTGATTTGGTTTGGGAAAATCCCCAACTAAATTTATTTAACTTTTTAAATGATATTAGTTTTACTGTATACATAAAAAATTTACCATGTTTTTTTTTTTTTCATCTTCATTTTCAATTTTAAATTGCTTTTACTTTGAAAACATGTAGTAATCTATATTGACCTTGTGTTTGGTACAATATATCCCATGAGGAAGGATTCAATACCTGAAATTAAAACAATTCATTCTTTTATGAGATTTGCCTTTAGAAGGAAAAATTAAGAGCTATTTTTAGGAAAATCTTATCAATTAAAGTAATGTATGCATAAGATATTTGATGCATGTTTACTTTCCTGTAGATTTTTATTTTTTAACTATGGAGTACAAAAAAAGTATGTTTGTTTAAAGTGCAATTTGGAAAATAGTGACACTTTCTTTCTTACAGAATAAAACTTGTATTCAGACATTAGAAGGTCATGCCCAAAATATATCAGCTGTTACTTTTCATCCAGAATTACCAATTATAATGACTGGTTCTGAAGATGGTAAGTTTTAAATCTTTATAGTTATAAATTATTCATAGATCATTCACAAAATTGATCATATTTTTTTCTGTATTAATTTTGTAATAAATAAAAAAATTAGCATTTAAAAGATTAGTATTATTGATTGTCCAATTATTATTAGTAGGGGTCTAATTTATTTTTATCAATTTAGAATTATGCTACTCAAATCTTTGCTAATTTTTCTATTTGAAAATGATATAGAAATGTACCTTCAGACTGTATTGTATAAGGACATTCATAAAGTTTATTTTAATGAAATATGAAAAATAGGAAATCCTAGATATCAGTTATATAATAGAATAGAGAAAAAAGTGTCAAATCTTAAATCTTGTATCAGAATTTTTAAAAACTGTAGCAGAATGCGAAAATTAAATTTTAATAAATTCTCATATTGTTTATTTAAAAACAGCTAGATTGGGAATATATTTTTAGTTGTGATACAAAAAATTATTGTATATTTGAAGCAATTTTAAAGCAGAAAACATTATTTTTATATATGTATGTAACTTTAATATTTATATAAACTTTTTTAGGTACTGTTCGTGTTTGGCATGCAAATACTTATCGTTTAGAAAGTACTTTAAATTATAATCTTGAAAGAGTGTGGACAATTGCATGTTTGAAAGGTTCTAATAGTGTTGCTTTAGGTTATGATGAAGGAAGTATCATTATTAAGGTATTTTTATATATATTTTAAATTTATACTTCATAACTTAGTATAAGTATTGGAAATTTATTTCATTAATATCAAATTGTTTCTAGCTTGGCCGAGAGGAACCTGCTATGTCAATGGATAGCTCAGGAAAAATTATTTGGGCAAAACATTCTGAACTTCAACAGGCCAATTTAAAAGCAATGGTGGATGCTGATATTAAAGATGGTGAAAGATTGCCATTGATTGTCAAAGATATGGGAAGTTGTGAGATATATCCTCAGACAATATCTCATAATCCCAATGGCAGGTAAATGTATAGGAGCGATTTATAAAAACATTTATTTTTTGCTAAAATTCATCTGATATGCGTTAATAATATTAAAAGGATACAATATCAAGCAGTAAAATTTATTTTTTTCCTGATTTTCAAGACCCAGTAGATATTACATACCAGTGCCCCTGTGAGACATCTTATTTGTACACTCTCAGTTTCGTAATCCTTCGAAGGAAGGATAGGGGAGGGTGCTCCTGAGTGTCCTTCCTGCCAAATACTCTATTCATCATATTTTAATTGATTGTCCGGTGTTTGTTCATCATCGCCGGACTTTTTTTCATTCATCTATTTTAAACCTATCTGACTTGGTGGGGGAAACCCCCCACCATAACTTATTTGCTTTTTTAAGACATATTGGCCTTTTACATCAAATTTGAATTTTTAACTTTTAATCTGTATTTCTACTTTCTGTGAATTTCTGTGTAAGAATTATAAATTTTAATTCACTTTAACAAATGTTTGGCGTAGCATAGCCAACCTTGGCTCTTGCGCCATAAAACCTCCCAGTCACTCACTCAAAGAAAGAATAAATACTTTCCTGCAAAATTATATTAATTTAGTTAATTTGGGAAATTTTAGGAGTACAAAACATTTAGATTATAAATGTATGATTTTGTATTTTTTTTTCTAAGAGTAATAATTTTGCAAAATATATGTCAATTTTAACTTTTTTATACATATATAGTTTTCAGATTAATAATAAAACTATATTATAAACTTTATAAACAAAATTTAGTTGAAATACATATATGGTTTTATTTAAAATAAGGCATATTTTTTATTGCATAGATTGTAGTGATATTTTCTTCACTTGTTTCTGAAGATAATTTCGATCCATCAGATGGGAACTCTTCAAACAAAGCAAGTTCTTTTAATCAAAAATCCCAGTGTAGGTGTTCTTTTAAAGATGTATTTTTAAAATATATATTGTTAAAAAAAATAATTGAAACTAAATCTTAAAACTGTTTTATATAAAATTTGAATTTTTCTCAAATTATGCACCCTATTGTACAAAATCTGAAACAATCACAGAAAGAAATAAAAACAGGAATGCTACTAAAATGCTGTTGGGTGTATGGTCTCCATAAGAGTTCAAAAACCAGCTTTCTAAGATTAATCAAGTTATGTCATATTCAAAACACTGTGTCATATGTAAAAAAAAAAAACAGCTCTCCCTATTCTGAATCACTTTTAGCAAAATGCATACTCAATTATTTTTATTTTTAAAAAAATCTCTGCTGAAGTGGACTTCATAGTTCTTTTACAGTTTAGAAGGAACCATTCCTTCTTTCAAGATTCACATTTGGCTCCCAAATGCTGATGACTCTGTTCTTAAAAAGTGGGTATCTTTTTCCTTTTTTTTTTTTTTTTTTTTTTTTTTTACTTAGGGTTTTTTTTGTTTTTTATTTTTTGGTTTTTTTTTTTTTTTTTTTTTTTTTTTTTTTTTTTTTTTAATCATGCTTTTCATTCCTGTTAAATTGTATCTTTCAGTGAATTACATTCCAGGCAATGAGGGGACTTCCCTCTATTGCCAACACCCTATCGTCTATTTTTATCTCATGCCAATGACATGTCCATTATTGCTAACTAGCCTACAAGTTCTGTCCCTCTGTCTTCCCTTTGTCTGATTTTCTTTCTAATAATTTTGCTTTCGAGAAAACCTTTCCCTTGTACTTTTGTTTATTGTCTTTAGGTGGATACGCAGCAATTGATAATTTTTTTATTCTTGTTTTAAATTTCTTTTCTTCGGAGGATAAGTCTGTTTTTTTCCACACTGGTACTCGAAAACATATTTATTACCTCTGCCTTTGACCATAACAAAATGAACCATCCCATATAAGTTTTAATAGCAAAATTCACTGCTGCCATTTGTTGCTCACTAGCCCACTGTGTGAGCAGTGGTATTAGTTTGAGGTATGAAACCAATACTTTATATATTTTTTCGAATAATTAGCATCACTTACATTAAGTTTCAGGCATGTAGATTTGGTAGCTGATGAATTTAATTGAAAATTTTAATCTCAGAAACATTTCTGTAAGGGATAAAACAACCATTTTTTGGGAACTTTCATTACATTCAAAGCAATAATTTCTATAATTATCCTGCATGGTTCTGTCATCTAATTTAAGTAAAGAAAACTATAAGCTACTATTTGAAGAGAAATGTGCAGAAGAAAATGTGTTTTACCGAGATATTTAGGGTGCTAAAAATGTAGTCTAAAGAATATACCACCACCCTTCGAAGGTTTAATATTTGAATTTTAAAAATAGTTCTTAAGTGCATTTAGTTTGCTCTAAATAATTTTTTAAACAATCATTTTAGGTTTGTTGTTGTTTGTGGTGATGGGGAGTATATCATCTACACTGCTATGGCCTTAAGAAACAAAAGTTTTGGCTCGGCTCAAGAATTTGTCTGGGCATTGGATTCGTCTGAATATGCAGTTCGTGAAAGCTCTACATCTGTTAAGATATTCAAAAATTTTAAAGAGAAGAAAGCTTTCAAACCAGACTATGGAGCTGAAGGTAAAGAACACCTAGATAGTTTTCTTTTACTTAATAGCACATTGAATTTTGCATATCATTAATGTGCTCTTTTTGAAAAATATTAAAACCTTCATCTAATCCTTTTCAGATATTGATAATATTACTGTATTACTGTCTTTTTATGTTTTAATTAATTTTTTAAAATTTTGTTTTGGCTTAATGTAGAGTATTAAAAATATTTTCAAAATATAGGTGTATTATTTGTAAAAAAAACTATATAATTTTGTAATTTCATCAAAAAAAAAAAAATTGTAAAAAATTCTGAGCTTAAGAAGCAGTAAAATGTGAATAATTTAAATTATTTTATAAGCATATAGTTTCCATTATATATCTGTTTTTATACATTAATGTTTTCTTTATCCCAGCGATATTTGGTGGTCATATGCTAGGTGTTAAATCAATAAGTGGTTTGGCCTTTTATGATTGGGAAACTCTTGATTTAATTCGTAGAATTGAAATTCAACCTAAACATGTAAGTATGTTGTTATTCTAAAATTTTGGCAATTTCATTGTCTGTAGTGATTTTTATATTCATGTAAAAACCATATTTCAATAATTAAGTAGTTACTAGGTTTCCAATAGAGAGAAATATGCAATTAAATGAAATGGTTGTTATTCTATGATTAATTTTGTTCACTTTTGTTGAACTTAGTTATTCTGTATTTACTCTTATGTGGCTGTGTTTAAGTGATTTTTACAATTGCAAAGTGTAACCAATACAATTAAAGAGAAATATACTTTCAATGAAGAATTTTGTGTTAAATGTGCGTGTTATTATGTCATCAACTCAAAATGTTTTGCAATTTTTCTTCTTTTAAAACTTTTTAATCTTAAAAGAATTATAATGAGTAATAATTTAGCTAAAAACTTAAACTTTTTTTTTCTTTGAAGTTTTTCTCTATTTGAATGATATTTCATAACATTTTTATATGGATTTAATATATTGTTTTATTTTATGGCAATTATTTTAGATTGCAAAATATGTGTATTAATACTTCTCTCTCCCTTTTTCCATGTAGGTATTTTGGTCAGAAGGGGGAGAACTTCTTTGTATTGCAACTGAGGAAACCTTTTACATACTGAGATATAATTCTGAAGTTGTAATTAAAGCCAAACATTTCAAAACTCCCATTCCAGAAGATGGGATAGATCAAGCCTTTGATGTAAGTTTTTAAAAAATTAACTAGAATGCTGCTGTAGTTTTCAAATACTTGTTATAATTTATTTTTAATGTGCACAAGTCTGATTTCAAATTATTACTAGTATATTTCTTTACTTATACTGTGTAAATATTCGCTTTTTTTTTTTGTTTCATTTTACTGAAATGTAATGCATTGGTTTTAAAACTGATTAATTCATCAATTTGTATGTAAATTTGACTACAAATTGCTTCATTTTATTTTTTTTAGTTGATAAAACATTTACAAGTTATGTATTACTTGAAATCTCAATTAATATGATCATTGATTGAAATTTCAAGAAGTAAAAGAGAACTTTCTAGTTATGAGTTCTTTATTTAAAAAAAATATTTCATATAAGAAATCTGCCTTTTTTTTAAAAACTTATGTAATTTTATTTGGCTGTCATAGTATCATTCATTATAAGTGCTGTATATCATTAACAGTGAAAAAAATATTTTTAGGTTCTTGGAATGCACATGGAAAGTGTAAAAACAGGACTCTGGGTTGGAGATTGTTTTATTTATACTAATTCTGTCAACAGATTAAATTATTATGTTGGAGGTGAAATTGTTACAATCTCTCATATGGATAGGTATGGTTTTTAAGTACATAATCTATTGTGTATTAAGTTGTAAAAATAGTGTGCTTGTTTGCCTATTAAAATTGAATACTGTGGTCTGAATTTATAGCTAAAATGATTGTTACATACTTTATATTTTAAGTCAAGATATCAAAGTGATAATGTCTTATTTTAGCTGTTTTTATTTTTTCAATACACTACATTAGCATGAAGTTCCTCAATTCCCACATGCACTAATATCTATGATATAAAATTTACCATACTTTGATAAACTCATACCATGAGAAATTATATTGGAAGAGGAACAAACCTCTAGGATCAAACCTAATCCTACCTAGGATTTCCCAATCTTCTTGCTTATAAACATTTATTCACAAAAAAGTGACCAAAGTAATTAGTGAAGACCTATAAGATAAAAATTTTCTTAGTAATATCGTGTTTTGAATGGTGATAAATTAAATTTTCAATATGTATTTTCATACGAGTTATTTTTAAAATGACCTTTCCATCTGTCATTGTTTAAAATAATGAGTTAAAAGTTTCTTTTAATATTAAAGATTATAACTTAAGAATGTCTCTGTTGTAATTTGTGAAAAACTCAACATTTTAACACCTTCAAATAGTTTTATTGTAATAATTATGATAGGCAATATATCTTTGGGGGGGGGGGTAAAAATGTAATAGTTTGTCCAAATTTTCCTTGTGTATAATTTTTGTGTTTTTGTAAGAAAGCAAGATAATACTCATATTAGTTTCATGTTGTGATTTAATATTTGTAAAATAAGTTTCAAAATAGTTTTATCTCAATAATTTTCGTGGCTCATTAATAGAACAGCAATAATGAACTTAATCTTTCTGACTTATCAAGAATAATATTTAAAATTTAGTTTTCGTAATAGAATTATAACAGACAACATACATATTTTCATAAAAATTTAATACCATAATATGGTTAGATTTTATTTGTAATTGAAATTTTTAGTTATGGTTTGTAAATGTTTGTGAAGTAACTAGATAAATAATGTATGTGGATATAATTTTTTTTAATTATTTTTACAATTAAGTTATTTTTATAATATCATATTGTGTAATTACAGTTTATATCGTGATCTTGCTTTAGAAATTGTGATGCTTCTTTTAATCCTATATGCTCTTCCTGTTTCAGATAAAATTATGTGTTTTCATCTTTGTTTATTGTCAAATTTTTAACGTGGGCTTTATTTTTATCAATTTCTTTGTAATTAACATTTTTAAAAAATGTTTCTTTTAATCATTGTAATTTTTACTATTCTCTTTTCGAAAATTTATTGTTAACTAGTTTGTTTACATAACTTTAATTGTCTGATGAATAATTTGATTAATTCTAAATGACTTGTTTTTTATTGTAGAGTTATGTACCTTTTGGGCTATATTTCTAAAGACAGTAGATTATATCTTGGTGATAAAGAACTAAATGTTGTATCATATTCTCTTCTATTATCTGTTTTGGAATACCAAACTGCTGTTATGAGAGGTGATTTTGAAACTGCACACAGTGTACTACCATCTGTTCCCTATGAACAACGTACACGAGTAGCTCACTTTTTAGAAAAACAGGTAAAAATGAATGATTAGAGTAATAAATAATGCAAATGCTTATTTATTGATTGTGTAAAGTGTATTTTAATTGAGTTTATGCTTTACTATGTATTATTGAAAGACAATGATTTATGATTTAAACAATATTTTCTTAATTTTAAGAATTGTATGCTTATTATTCTATACTTATTTAATTCCCATTTTTTTAAGAGCATATAATCATGATTCATCTTAAAACTTTACACTTATTAACTTTTAATTTATTTTGTTTTTTAAGATAATTTTTACTCCCTATAGTAAGTCAAATACAAGTATTTTTTTTCCTTCAAAGAAAACATGCTAGATGTCATTGATTTGAATTTTTTTATTAGCAAAATGAAATTTATATTAGGTCTTTAAGACAATGTTAATAATTATTGATATAAGGCCATGTGTGTTGTGTTCATAACTATATACATGGATATATCCTTAAAAATCCCATTTCCCTGACAAATATTTTCATGACTTTGAATGTATATGAACATAATCTGGGAATATAAGTTTAAATATTTGTTGAAAATGAATTGATTTGAAAGTTTGAAAATTATTCTTTGGAATACAAATAAATATAATTTTACCATTCATGATAGACAAAGCTAAATATTCATATTAATGGGTTGGATGTGCTTTATTTTTACATTAATTAAATATTAGATATTTTTTTTGTATGGATAGATGTAGAGCATCTTCAGTATGTTGCAGACTTGATGGATTTTATTAATATTGGTTTGTTGCACACATCCAGATACTTTTTTAGTTTAGTCGAAATTTCTGTGGCTATTAAAGAGTTTCTTTATACAGTTCATACTTAAAGAGGTCCTTCTGTAAAGTAATGAGAGATAATCAAATTTGGATAAGTTATTAAGAGAACATGTAATATAAGTATGCATAACTTTGATAAAGTATTGAAAATTAAACTGAATAATTTATTTGCATTAATATCCAAGTTATATAAGAAATTGAATATTTTTTTATCTTTTTTTATATGATATCATTTTATGAAATTGGTTCTAGAGCTATTCAATTGTACAATGTGAAAACTATGATAAATTTGGTTTCTTTGCTTTATCACCAATTTAAATTCTTATATAAGCAGGTAATTCTAAATATCAAAAGAAATGTTATGCTAATTAACTGCACTCATTCTATTTCCACATGTTTGTTCATGTTGAGTTATTACAAATTACCTGCATTACTTCCCCCATGATTTCTTTTTGTGAATTAATTGTTTATTTCAAGAATTGAAACTGCATATTTGGTAAAGAATGTTCACCATAATTGGTTGTAATTTTCTGGGTAATTTTTCCAGAAAATTAGTGAAAAGACCAGAAAATTAGTAAAAAGAAAATTAGTGAAAGGTCCTTACACCTCCTGCAAAATTTGGATCTCTCCCCTTACAATAAAAAAATATTTTATATTTTGATTTTGTATTATTTGATGTACATACTTTTAGTTAGCATTTTTTTAAGTCATTGCATACATGTGTAATTTTTTATTTATTATATTATAATTAATAACTGAGTAAGTAATTTGATTTATATTCAAAGTAAAACTACATCCTCAATGGTAAAAATTTTATTTGTTCCTTGTTAAAACAAAGAATGTGCTGGCTCCTGTCTTAAAAAAATTGACAAATGTTTGTACTAAGAAATAACATTTCAAGAAACATTTAATGAAATGTATTTTATTATTCAGAAAATTATGATGCCTAATTGTTATTGCATTTTGAGTTTGAATTGAATTTATCTTAAAGAGTTATTTTCATTGGACTGTGTCTTTTTTAAAAACTAATTATAGAATTTATTTCATTTGGTTGCTTTAATTAACTCACAGTGTGAATTAAAGTATGCACTTAAAATGGTTCACGTCTTTTTTTCAAACTAGAGGTTTTGTAGTCTGGGGCAGAATCTTGAGTTTTTTAGCTGGAAATTCATTGATTCCACACGTGTCTGTAAATCCTGTTACTTATATTCCATTGAGAATAGAGCTCTTGATGGGATGTTATCCTCATCTATTTGCTGTAGCTCTAATTCCTAGTTTGTTCTGTAACCTAGCTACACTTATCAAACTGAACCACAAATCTCTAAAACTTTATTTTATATTTATTACTTTGTCTTTTACTGCTCTGTAGCCTGTTAAACATAGCCAAGCGATAGGAGATAAACATGATAATAATTGTAATACTTGTTCATTTTACAATAGTAATAAGGGAATTACAAACTAACTGTAATGTATAGGAATCATCCTGAATTTTATTCTTTTTTTGTCAATGGAAAATTTTCTTCTCACAAAATTTATCCCTAATTTACAAAAGTTTTGGAACCATTGCATTAAAGGATTATAGAATTTTTTTAATATTAATTAAGTGTATTTCTCTAATTAATAGGATATTCTTGAATTGTGCTTGCATTTGAGACAATTATAAGTATAATTGCATTAACATTTTTGGTAATTGAATATTGTATTTGTAGAGAAGTTTTTAATATTTTAATTATAAAAATATTTTATTTGAATGATTAGAATAAAAGAAACTAATTTTAGAATTAATAGATTGTTTTTCTTTACCATTATTTCCAATACTTTTTAGGGTTTCAAATCACAAGCTTTAGTTGTATCTACAGATCCAGATCATAAGTTTGAACTTGCTCTTCAACTTGGGGACCTTTCTGTAGCATATAATTTGGCAAAAGATGCTATGGTATGTTTATTTATTTTGTACTAATTTTAAATGTTATTTCATACTGTGTCACAATGATCATACATCCATTGAAAAGAATACCACAAGAAGTTGTTTTAATTTAGAAGTATTTGAAACTGGATATTTTATTGTAATATTTTTAAGGCTTTTAATAAAACTCAAAGCCCCTTACTTTCAAGCACCTATTAAATAAAAGTATTTACTCTTCGCAAAGGTTTTAATTTTTGTTTAATAATGCAGTTTCAACAGATTGAGATTAAAATATAAAAATGAAATTATAATAACACTGTCATAATTGAAGAAATATTTTTAATTGTTTTTTAAAATTATTTCTTATTTTAATTTATTTAAAGCAGAAATTTCCTGGCCATCTGCTAATTCTTAATATTTGTCAAATAGCAAAGTTAAGGCAACATGTAAATTAGTATTGATTTGCTCTTTGATGCATTTCTCAATTCTTGTGACAATGGTTTGTAAATAAATGCATTGTTAATTACTGTGCTAGAAAAGTTTGTATGGAAGGTTTAATATTAACAGACTTCTTGAAAATGCAGTAGCAGAACTATTAATGCCATCATTATAAATTGTCTTCCCCCCCCCCCAATATGGAAATATAAATTATCGTTTTTAGTTTTTCGGAATGGTAGAATAGAACATGGTTTGTGCTATACACACACATATGTATATTACCATATAGTATCAGTGGATACATATCATAATGTGCATAAAAATAAAACATGTTAATTTAAAAATTTATGATTAAACTTTGTTGGTAGATTTAAAAAAATAGAATGAAATATGATGTAAAATTAATTTAAAGAGAACTGATGTTTTGTACACTGTTGAATAATTGTTTTAAATAAAATACTCTTTTAATGCACACAATATATTACAGCATTTTGCAGCTCTTACTTGAATGCATCTTGCAATTTTTATTTCAGATATAATTATTTTAATCATTCTGAGTTGTTAGATTAATTAGCTAAAAATCATTATCATTGAGACTAAGAGTTAACTTGTTAAAAGAACACTTGTGAAAGTATATACTTCCATGCTAATGATGATTGCATAAGAATGATTTATATTTAAACTTTTATCATGACTGTAACTTGGATTTTATAAAAATTTAATTATTATAATTGTATAAATTTCCACTTTCTCCTCACCCCTGATAGAGTTAACTTTATTTGCAAAGCATTTACACTTTTTATTGAGAATTTTTCGTATAGAAATCTGAATCCATTGACAATATTTAGAAATTAATGTATTTGTTTGTTTCAAGAAACCTGTATAAATTTGCAGTGTGACTTATGTTTCCTAGTTCCAGTTTCTTTCAGAGATATTAATTGAAATAATTGATAAAATTAGTCTCTCTCTCACTTGCTATTTTGTTGTTTTTTAAAAATTAATTCTACGTAAATATTATTTAATAAACCTTTGCGATACGTATATTTAATATGTAGAACATATCATTAGTACCTTAAAACTCAATATATATTCGTAACTTTACAGTGATTAAAAGGAGACATTAATAATTTTATGACTTTCATTTTTGTAAGAAATAGTGATATGTTATAGTGTCACATCTGGTGATATTAAATGTAAATAAAATATTGTTTTATACATTAGGCCTAATAATTTTTTATGTATATGTGACAAAATTTAATTAACTTATACAAAAATGTAACCTTTTATTTGTGTGGCATATATATCTTAAATAGTAAGTTTCATGTCACCTAATGTGATTCATTCCTAATTTTCTGATTTATTCATCTATGAGAAAGGTGATAATTCTTTAAAACTGTACTTACATTAGCTGTCTATGATCTTAAATATTCATTAACATACTATGCATTAGATATAATAATAAAAATAAGATTTATATTTTTATTTAAATTACATTTCCAGATGGGTAATTTTGAAAATTGTTCAAAGCTTAGGAATTGGTTGTTATATTTACTAACAATTTATGCATTTGAAATATATTATGATTGGGTGAATTCATTAGTAATATGTGTTTATATTCTAGCACATCAGATCAAATTGTCTTATACATGTGAATTAACCTATAGGATGATAGAGATGTTTTAATTTCATTTTAATTAATTCCATTCTGAAAAGCTATTTCGAAAGTATATGATCAAATTCCTTTATGGTATGCCCATGGAAATATTTTGCTATACAGTACTATAACATTGTGTACCAGTAGTGATTTTGAGCTTGAGAAGTTAATGCTTAAATTCAAATAATTATATGTAGAGATCTTGTTTAATGAACTTGTTTAACATATTCAACGCCACTGGATTTCCTTTGTAGAGGGGTGTTTTATGGATTTGATTTATCAGACATCACTCGGTACAATAAAATATTAACTTTTGTTGACACCACAATTGTTTCATTGTTTTTTAAATTGAGATATATCAGCTGCTTAAAAATAAGTATTTGCTTGCATAGATGTGATATTTTTTGCTTTTATCAACATAAATGTTGCATAGCTTAAATGTAAGTATCATGTTAAAAGTAAATAAAATAAATGTATTCTCTACATAGAATGCAATATCGTTTCTTTTTAAACTTTTTTTTTCTTGAAAAACGTTATTTTATTTACAACTGTTATAAGTACACTATGTTTAAAGAATATGTCTCTTTAAATGTCAAATGTTGAGAACAAAAAAATCTTAAATTTAGTTATGAATGTATACGTGTTCAGTTCTTCTAACTTACTGTTTACATCTTAATGAAATATTTGACATTTATGAGTTGTAAAACTAGTGTCAGTGCTTCAGAATTTTAGAAACTGCATTAATAATTTATGACAATTTCAGTTTCGTTTCTTTTTTCTTAGAATGAACAAAAGTGGAAACAGTTAGCTGAACTTGCTATGAAAAAATGTGAATTTAAACTTGCTGAAGAATGCTTGCACCATGCAAAAGACTATGGAGGACTTTTACTACTTGCTACTTCCTCAGGCAATGCTAGTAGGGTTGAAAAATTAGGACAAAGTTCTGAAGCAGGAGGAATAAATAATGTTGCATTTATTTCTTATTTTTTGTTAGGAAAGTAAGTTCACACATTGTTTTTTAAATAAAACAGTAAAATGATGTATGTTATTTCAGAAAAATATGTGTTTTTTTTGTATTTTTATAAACCTAATATTATTTATTCCTTATTAAAAGGTAATGAATGTATTATATTTTAAACATTAGCTTAGAAAAACTGGGTACAAATTCTATGGTAAAATTAACTGACTTTATAATTCACAATTTTTGAATTTGTAGTATTTTACTTTTCTCATCATTTGAAAAGCTTCAAGTCATTTTACGTAATTGATAAAAAAAAAATGATTGTTTTTAAATTTGAAAAAGCAATAATTTTTATCTTTGTTCCATTTTAAATTTTGTTTATTGACTTATTTATAACGTTTATTTTCTTATTCACTTTAAAGAGGTATCAGTAGTTTGATCTTAAGATCACAAACTTCAAATGTAGTCATGGATTAAATCTTGATTGCACCAATGACCATCATGTTAAAAAATGGAGGTTATCTCACTTAATTTGAATTATTCTTCTGAAAGATGAATAAATTTAATGAGTATTGAACCAGTTGAGAGGTGTGTCCTCTATTTTCATTCGATAAGGTTCAAAATTGCAACTTCTAAATGTTTGTTACAAACAAAAGTTAGTACTTTGTAGTTACAAAGAAATTAAATCACTCTGTATTTCTGATGTTATATGTTCCACTTACAAATATCTTTAAAAGTAATATTTATTTTTTCCATTATGAAATACAGTTGTTGCTGAATTTTTATGTGTGTAAATTTGGTTGTAGTTCATTAAAATCTAATGCTGATGAGAAAATCAATTCTAATATAGTTAATTACATTTTGTATGAATAAGAATTTCGGAATTAAATTATGTTTAATTTCCTAAATTTAAAGTATTTGGAAACTTCTTTGGGCAAACTCCTCTTTGTAATTTTTAGGAAAAAAAAGGCACTTGATTTGTTGGTGCAGTCTGGGCGTTTACCAGAGGCAGCTTTTTTTGCTCGGACATATTTGCCTAGTCAAGTGTCCAGGTAAGTTTATTTATGCATTTGATTTATTGTCCATTGTACAAGTTAGATATTTGTATACATTCCTAATTTATAAGAAATTCTTATTACCAGTTGCTCAAATTATTGAAAGGGTGAATCTTTAATTTAAGTGATATATCACTTAATGTTAGCTTATAATTGAATTTGTTTCCCTGCTTATATTAAATTACATTTGTAATATTATATTTTAAGAAATAATGCATTTTTTAAAAGAAAAAGATTATTCTATATTATTTGTATTATAATAACATTAAACTCTCCATCCTTGTATGTAAATTGGGAGAAAAAATAGAATAATTTTATTAAGATATATTAAGTTGAGATATATTCTGTATTCACTACATAAAGGAGTGAGGAAAAAAAAAGATTTTAGTGTGTCAGTTGAAAATACCACTTTTGAAATATTTTATTCTATTACTGAATTATTAAAGTATTTGTTTAAAAAGTTTGTTCTATTTCTATGTTTCTATGTTCAACTGCCAGATACACTTGTACACTGGTGTAATATATGCTATGTCCATTTTGTGAATAAGAAGTTGCTGAAAAATGATTGTGTGCTTGGATCCCAACAAGCTTCTAAAAATAGGCAGGGAGCAATAAATACTATATTGTTTAAGAATTTCAATTCAAATTCAAGTGTTTTTATGCATTATGATGTTTTGGATTTCTTTGTTCAATAGTGTGTTGTATGGCATCCTAGATGAGTTTTTTTACATTCAAACTTGGATGCAAATCGCATAACTCCTAACTAAGGAATGATTCTGTAACTATATAATATGGCATTTCGACATCTATCAATATGTCCTGCTGGAACAGACTTAATCTATCATCATTATTGAGTCATCTTCAGAAAGGATGCTTACTTATTGTTGGTCATTCATAGACATTTTGTAAACATACCATAATCTCTCCCAGTGATTTCCAGCTGATCAACTCATACCTTTATGGTCTCCCCACCAGCCGGTACTGTTCCTCTTTAACATGCTAGATCGATGGTTTATGGATTTTATGCCTAGCATGAATCATATATTTTGCCAAAAACAGCATCTCTTGTCATATCTTTCTACTTGTTTCCAATCATCAAGTGTCCACTGTCATTGCAGTGCCAAGCAAGATGCATAGCTGGGTGTTGTGACTGAAGAGCACTCGAGTTCTACCATCAGCTCTTCATGCCCGTATCTTACTGGGTACATTTCACAGTTTGGACACTAATACTTGTTGAGGCTTCTGCTTTAAATTCTGATGTAAACCCTTAAGAGTGCTGCATGCCTATCTCATGGAATAATTCTTGACAGCCAACAATGTTAACTTTCACCCAATGTCTTTTTACAATCTTACTGGTGTCATAAGCAGATAATTCATAAGCTGACTTTTTTGTGGAAATTCATTAAAATGATCAATACTAATTTCTAGATTTTGAACTTACTAAAGATAGTATACCATCTATAATTCACATATTTGATTCTGTCAACAAATAGAATTGACTGGCCTTGATAAGAATTCAATAATTATTTTGAAGATTTTTTCAGTATTCTTCAATTGATTGTGAGAAATGTATGTAATATAATAGTAATGTTTTGCTTCTATTCTCTCACTCTCTCTCTCTCTCTCTCTCTTTTTTTCTTTTTTTTTTTTTGCTATAGAATTGTAAAATTATGGAAAGATAACTTAAAAAAGGTAAACGAGAAGGCATCACTTGCTCTGGCAGATCCTGACGAATACGAGAATCTGTTCCCTGGGTTGAATTCTGCAATTAAAACAGAACAATTTTTAATGCAAAGTCAGATTCGGCAATCAGCAGCAACATATCCATTTGCAACTGTAAGACAGCATGATTTATTATTCTTCTAAAGCTTTGTGTGTTAGATAGTGAATGAAAGGGAAGTTATATGTTTGAAATTAAATGTTAGAAATTGTCCTTTTTTTTTTTTATTTTTATTTTTATTTATTTATTTTTTTTTTTTTTGGTGGTAAAGATAAAAAAAGATGTATATTCATAAAAAAATTATGTGTATTGTGACGTCCCACCTTGAAGCAAATCAAAGTAAAAATAATTAATAACCAATCAAACACCGTGTGACGTCATAGCTTGTAAACATATTTTGTTGTTTATTTCTGTATTCTTGGAAATGATATACTCCCCTTGAATGATGTCATTTCCGCTTGCAACAGCGGAAACCGTTACACTGCCCACCAAACAGTTCCGCAGTTGACACGTTGTCTTTGGCGAGAGCAGAGCTCTGTAGTTGAATGGTGGTCATGAAGATTGTTAATAAATGATTTTTTAAATAATTGATGCCTCGTATATTTGGCCACTACGCCACAGCTTAAATTAATTGGTGGCAGTGGTGGGATAGGATCCCGATCGGAAAAAAAAAGTTGTGTCGATATGTGGTGAAAGTAAGTTGTGTCGATATGTGGTGAAAGAGCCACACCTTTTACGGCGAAGAATGCCGATGATATAACCATCCTGGGTTATTGTTTTAAGTGCACCCTGCACATTGCTAACTGTTTTGTTTGAAGAAAGTGCGCCCTGCACATTGCTAACTTTTTCGTTTGATAGAAGTGCACCCTGCACTTGGAATAAAGCGTGTGAAAAAAGAAGTGCGCCCTGCACTTGGAAGTGATCGTTGAAAAAAGTGCGTCCTGCACTCGCAATTAATCGTTTGAAACCAGAAGTGCGCCCTGCACTTTAATCGTTTTGAAGAAGGTCCGCCCTACATGTTTATTCTTTTGTTTGATGAAAGTACTCCCTGTACTTAGTTTACTGAAGAAAGTACTCCCTGTACTCCAAAATCGTCGTCTTCAAGAAAGGTTTTGAAGAAGTGTTTACAGTACTGTGTTCGATTTTTCTTTTGGAATTGCATCTTGGAATTGTGTCTTGTCGTCAAAAGAAAAGAAGAATAAAAAAGATAAGTGTTTTTTTTTCCTTACATGAGAAATTTATTTTCTGTGATTTTAATTTGCAAAGAAAATTTTGTTGTGATGCAGTATAGTTTTGTTTTGATTTTGTATTAAACTCTTAATTTATCACGATATATATATTGAGTTATTATTGAATTTTAATGAAAAGATTGTGTGTGTAGAGATCATAAATATCTTATAGCTATTATTAAGAAAAATCTAGAGAAGTTTCGTTTTGAGATATTAGATAATATTGGAGAGTTATATTTTTGTATGAAAATCGTATTAGTATTCTAACAATTTACTGCATTTCTTATTTTATGTGTGTTAATTAAGAACTGAAACTGTGTTGTTAAAAGGAATAATTTTCATTTTGATTTTCAAATGCAAATTTAATTTTGATATTTTTATTGAGAGTGTATGATCTTTCTTAATTTAATTAAAAACATCACAGAAAGTAGACTTAAGGTAATAAGGATTGTGTCAATTTCATTTAAAATTTTAATTTAAAAGAAAGTCATTTAGTTCTGTTTTTGAAATATAAGAATTATATGAATGCTTTATTGTATTTATATGAACATTTTTATTGTATTTATGTGATTATTTTTATGTAATTTTGGAGGAGGTAAATAAGTTACATTTTGAAAGATTTTTCAGTCTGATATTGTAAATTCGTAGTTAGGCCAATATTTTAGGTTTGTTTGAGTCAATTAGCTTTCTGGTGTTATTTTTTTTCTTTCCTTAAGGAAATGGCTTATTTAGCAAAAGGTAAAAAGGAGGATTTGATCAGATTGGCGGAAGAATTAGACTTAAAAATTACTCAGGATATGAAGATGATAACTTTAAAAGAACTTATTCTTAAGAGTGATGGATATGAAGAGGAATTCGTCAAATCGATGTTTGAGGAATTTGTTAAAGAGAGAAAACGGAAAGAAGAATGGGAAATTCAAGAGAAAGAATTGGAATTTCAGGAAAGGAAAAGGAAGGAAGAATTAGAATTTGAGGAAAAAAGGCAGAGAGAAAGTTTTGAATTGGAAAAATTAAAGCTAGAAGTTCAAATAAGATCAGCTCAAGAACCACAAATGAAAGGTTCAAGAATACCCTGTAAGGAATTGAGCAAGCTTCTTCATAAATATGATATGAAGGAAGATATTAGCCTGTATTTAGTATTATTTGAGCGTCAAGCTAGTAGAATATCTCTACAAAGGGAGCTTTGGGTAACCCATCTATTGGGGCTACTGCCGCAAGAAATCACGCAGATAATTGCTCGTGAGTCTGAGGAAAAAGCCAATGATTATGATCATGTGAAGAAATTATTGTTAAAGAGATTTAAGTTAACTCCCGAAAAATTCCGACAACTGTTTAATACGCACCAGAAAATTGCTGAACGTACCTGGCAAGATTTTTATCTTGAACTACAGACCTATTTCGATGGATGGACGTCTGGACTAAAAGTTGAAACCTTCGATCAACTCCGGGATTTAATCATTGCAGATCAGATGAAAAAATGTGCACCGTTTGAATTTAAAGAATATTATTTGGATGAATGGTCCCTAATTAGTTCACCTAGTAAATTGGCTGAAAAATTGGAAGAATTCGAAGATGTGAGAAAAACATTTCGAGTTAAGCCAGTTAATTCATTTTCGAGAGACAAATATGAAATTAAAGGACCAAGCAAGTTTGGAAGATTTGACAAAACTCCCCAAAGGGTTGAAAATCCCAAATATGAATCAAACAGGCCTGATAGAAAACTTTTTGGACCTAGTCACAATAAGGAATTCGAAAAAAGAAGGCAACTGAGATGTTTTTACTGTAACGCTCTTGATCATTTACGTCCAAACTGTCCAAAACTGAAGAAAGCTTCAGAGCCTTTAAATTCTGTTTCTGAATGTGATGCAAGAACAAATTTTTTGCAGCCATATACTTCTCACGGAAAAATAAATGGTATCAGTACCGAAATCCTTCGAGACACTGGAGTCACTATAGATATTGTTTGCCGTAGATTTGTGACACCTGAAGATATGACTGGTGAACATGTATGGGTGCAACAACCTTTAGATGCTAGTTCAACTTGTTTACCACTAGCAGAAGTTCTTATTGAATGTGAATGGGGCAGAACATTCACAAAAGCAGCTGTTATTCCAGATGAACTGTATCATGGTCATTATCTTCTAGGGAATAGGACTGCTGCTCTCTTCAAAAATGAAGGAAACATTTCATTGCATCAAGTGAATGCGGTTCAAACAAGAAGACAGAAATTGAGAGAAGAAGAGACTTCTGAACAGTTGGTAGAAGAACCCCAAAGCATTGTTATTAACAGTGAAGATATAAATCCAGAAGTGGATGAAACCCTTCCTACTGATGATGAATTCCAGGCTGAATTAACTAAACTTGATGTGGATCAGCTTGTGCAAGCTGAAAAGGAAGATGCTGAATTAATTCCATTGATAAAAGATGTTGAAGAGGTGGAAAACTCTAAAACAACTGAGCAGATTATTTTCATCACAGATTCTATACTTGATGAAACTAATATTGATATATTTGGTTCTCCTTGTCTCACCATAAATACAGATTCTAATCTTCAAGTAGTTGAGCATATGGACTGTGAGATTTTAGATAAAAGAGATGTGCCTGAAAATGTTTTAGTTTCTGCTTCAGTAGCCTTGTTCAAAATTATACCACATCAAAGTGTTGATCAAAATGTTAGTTTAAGAACAGAATGTATTAAAATTCCATTTTATGATTTTATGAATATCCAAGGTGATATTAACTGTTCTGCTGGATACTTTACTTGTGAGGAAGCATCAGATGGTTTAGATAATAAGTTTACTCAAACTTCAGTATCAGAAGATGGTGATATGTTATATGATATTCGACCTGAATTAAGTAATGAAGATGTGTCACCTAAAACATTGTCGAACTCAAAAGGTTATAAAATTGATCATGATTTAGAAGGTAAAGAAACTGTATTATGTATCTTTTCAACAGAATCAGATTTTCTACGAGAGGAATATCACTTAAAAAATGGGATCTATTTCAAAACAGAGAGGAAAATGTTGGGTTATTTGAATAAAATAAATGACCGAAATAGATTGGAAGACAGAGAAAAGTCTTTAAATATTCCTTATAATTTAGAGTTGCATGAGAGTGAAATAATTTTTTATAATGGAGAGAGATTAGTTATAATTAATAAAAATTGCAATAAATCAATAACTCAGTATTTTAAACATTCAAAGGAAGGTCATGAAACCCTATTTAATCTATATTATTTCTATATATTGTTACCTAATTTTTGTGTTTATAATACCAACATGTTAGTAACAGCTTTATTTCTAAATTTATAATTTTTAAGGTTTCAGATAATGTAATTTCAATGTGTAGGTAAAATTGCTAATGAAAATTTTCATAAGTGTTCTCTACGAGTAATGAATCAGACTATAAATTATCTAAACATAAAATGTTGTTTATTATCTCATTGATGATGATAGAATTTCAAGTATAGCTGAGAGTGTAGACAGTTCATTGGCAATAAGTAAATTTTTTGAATCTCTGATAATAAAATACAGTGTACTGCTTTGAAACATTTAAAAAAAAAATCCATATAAATTAATATTAATGATCCATAACTGTCATGGTATGAAAATGCTAATGTGCTTTGTAGAAATGTTACATAATTAAAGGTTAATTTATGTTGCTGGTAATTGCTGAATATTTGTATTGCAGATATTTTAGAAGATGATTGTATGTATCATAACTTTCATATATATGTGTAAAATGCTTTATGAGTATATATTCATACTTTGTTTTATTTGTGGGGAAGATTAATGATGCTGTAGATGTATATTTGATTGCCTAAGTCGACTATTTTAATGGGAAAGTTATATGTGGAGATGATATATTTAATGTAATAATTTCACAGAAATAATTTTTGTATATGGAATCACAGTGTATTATTGTATATGTTTGTTTTACGTTATCTCATTAGTATGCATATATTGTAATTCCTATAGTGTGTAAATCTTTTTGAAATGCTTTTTACTAACGTAAAAAGATCTTAACGGGGGAGGAGTTGTGACGTCCCGCCTTGAAGCAAATCAAAGTAAAAATAATTAATAACCAATCAAACACCGTGTGACGTCATAGCTTGTAAACATATTTTGTTGTTTATTTCTGTATTCTTGGAAATGATATATTCCCCTTGAATGATGTCATTTCCACTTGCAACAGCGGAAACCGTTACACTGCCCACCAAACAGTTCCGCAGTTGACACGTTGTCTTTGGCGAGAGCAGAGCTCTGTAGTTGAATGGTGGTCATGAAGATTGTTAATAAATGATTTTTTAAATAATTGATGCCTCGTATATTTGGCCACTACGCCACAGTATTAAGATACTGGTAAATTACCAATTTTAACTATGTAATTACCCAAAAACTAATCAAAAATTGAATGGCCAGCATGAAATTAAAATGAAATTATGGTATTGTGTTTTTAGTGTTATAAATGGTTAAATTATAGATAGTTCTGCATTAATGTAAATTTTTTAATCAGATGTAATGAAACAAATTGAATTTAACAATTTCTTAAGATTCGGTATGGATATCCAAGTTTAGAAAGCTCATATTGGTGCTATAAAACAGCTTAAACAACCTTTCTAAATAAATCGCAACATTTTTAAAATAAAATTTTTATTTCTGTAGTTTAATTAAATAGTATTATAAGTAAGAAATATGTAAATTCATGGTATAGGTTTTGTGTTTTTAAAGCTATTATTGTAATTTTTAATTTTTTTAAAAAAATTATTATGCTAGTGGGATACTTTATCATATTATGAAAATATGTAAAAAAAAATATTGACATTAGTGTTAACTTTTCATTGAACTATAACTATTTTTGCAAATATTGCATATCAAAATTTACTAGTAATGAGTGTTACTAACATTTTACAAGAATTAAACTGAAAAACATAAAAATTATTGACTTTAAATAAAAGTAAATTAAATAGAATCTTCTTGGTACAAAGCCATTTTAAACTGGGTAGTGCCTATAATTACAGTTTAATCCACTTTCTTACTCTTAATTCAACTTTTTAAAATACTTATAATTTAAATATGCTTTACTCAGTTAGGAATCACTCTTATCAGTTTGTTAAAAGTCTCAAGCATAGTGCGAGTTAAGAATTGAGTCAGCATTTTGTGATCTGAATTGTGGCCATGGTAGCCTAGTGGTCTTGGTCGCGGACAGCAGTTTTCGTTGAGTCATGGGCTCAAGCCTTGATGCCAACAAAGACTTACTGAGTAGCCAAAGCATAATGCTTGTTAAATCTGGTTGTGATCCTAAGCCCTCCCATTGGCATGGTGGGGAAATTTGGAGAGGAAAGGGCCAGCTCTGGTGTCATCCTCATCACTTGACCGAGATTCAAAATCACGAGGTCTGTCACCAACAGCCCTCATATTGCTTCTTGTGCAACATTAATTAAACCAATCAATAGAAAATCATGATATAAATCTGATTGGTTCACCAAGGTCTTGCACAGTGCAATGTGTAAATTTCCAGTTCTGGTTTGACCATGATTCAAAATAATCAATCATTGTAAACCAATGTGTTGGCTGTTTGTTTTTAAGTTGTCCTTCTACTTCAACATGAATACATAAACAGACTATTTCTCAGATTGATTATTCAATTTACTACTGTTAACTTTCCTACTTAGAGCCTGCCTCTAGAGGGCGTTCATTTGTAAAGGGAGAGAGTGTGATGTCACACGATCCCCTCAGTCGGGACCTGACCGAATCTCCGAGAGGAGCTGTTGTAAACGAGCGGTAGTAAGAAGAATAAATATTGTTGTTGTTATACAACCCGATGTGTTTTTTGTCTAAGGACAACCGTGAACTGAAATCTGAAATGATGATGATTAGTAGTTAGTTTTAGTAGATAGTTATTAGTATAGTGTAGTATTATAACATTCAGAAGCGGGATGTTTGTTGAAGCCCACGGTCAGACTGACATTTCTCTGAGAGAACTGTAAGAAAAAAAGTACGTTGTAGGACTCTAACCTACCGGAACTGTGAAAGAAAATGTGCTAAGAAGTGATTTATTTAGAAGAGTATTGAAATATTGTTAAAAATGTCGTACCTCTCAAAAGGACGTAAAAGTGATTTAATCGAGCTTGCGCTCGAATTTGACGAAATTGTCCCTTCGGATGCTACCTATGTGGCAATAAGGGACATCATCATAAAAAGTGAATTCTATGAAGAAGTTTTCGCGAGAGGATGTCTCGAAAGAATAATTAAAGATAGGATTGAAAAAGAACAAAGGTTAGAAAGGGAGTGGATTGAAAGAGAAAAAAGGTTAGAAAGGGAATTTGAACGAGAAAAATTAATAATTGAAAACAATAGAAGAAAACAAAGAAAAATCCAAGAGTACTGTGAAAAACGATTTCAGCCTCAGCAGGAAAAGTTTGAATCTGAATTGAAAGAAAGGGACGAGAAGTTTACCGAAATTCAGAAGGAGAATGAAAAATTACCCGAAGCTATAGGGTTACAGGATACCAGTATTGAAGAAAAAGCAATGAAAATTGTTGATGAAAGACAACTTCAGTCTCAACAGGAAAAGTTTGATTCTGAACCGAAGAATAAAGAACAGAAATTATCTAGAATCCAGGAACATAATGAAAAGTTAACGCAAGCCATACGGGAACAAAATATCGTTAACAGAGGAAAAGAAGAAGCGTTATTAGCACCAGCGATGCTACCGAATGATAAAGAAGTGCAACGGAAAATACAGAAAGGAAATAAAGAGAACGGAAAAAGAAGACAGCAACGATGTCAAGAAGCATTCACACGTGTAGAAGGACAACAATTAACTAGAGCTCAGAAAGCCAATGAGAAAATTTTAAAGGATGATACAGGAGAAAATATTCCTATTGATGGAAAGAAGGAAGCAGAGTTCTTCAAAACAGGCCCCATACCAAATCCGATACAGTTGGGAAAAGCTAAAGTTTTGCGACAGACAATTAAGTGGACAGAACGAGGGGTTAGCCAGTTTCCCCTCCGCAGAAAAAAGATACAATTTAAAATGAAGGGAGCGATTTCAACGCAAAGGAAGAAAAACAATAAAGGAACCCGCAACATTTCCCCGTCCCGTGAAAGAGTCACCAAGAAACATGTTTTGGAGACAAACATCGCATTTAGAAAAAGTTCGTACAGACAGGACTTTCAGCAAAAAATAAAGAAAAGAGATATCGAACTCCAGAGGAGAGGGTCCCCCTCTCAAAAGCGAAAGGAAGCTCCGTTTGACCCAGGGGGTGTCTAGCAGTACTTCACTGAGGACTGAGTCTCCGTTCCCCCTTTAGTAACAAGAGATCAGGGACACCTGCAAAGTTACGCAGCTGAAGGGGGAAAAAAAAAAAAAGACAATGAGCAGAAGGGCAGGAAGTGGACCGCAAGTTCGTTGACCAAGAGGGATGGTCATTACAAAGTGTGGGAAATTTTGAAGGCCGTATAAACGCCAGGAAACAGACCCTAATCCCCGAAGCTGACAGTGAGAGAAAACTCCCACCCCCACTTCTTCAACCAGAGGTTACCGAGCAATGGACATTTACTGACAAAGAAGAGACAAAATTTTAAGGAGGAATCAGGTCAGTGCACTTCAGGAATGTGTTTGCCCCCTGCCCTTGGATTCCAAATGGGTGAGAGAATTTTTTTTTATTTCTTTTTAGAGGGGCTTTTGCTGTGACAAACAAGAGGACTATAAACTATTATTTTGCAAAGAACTTTTTTTAAAACAAAAAGGAAAACAATTGTTTTGTATTAGGAATTAATGAACAGTTATTTTCCCATGGAACATTAGAATATTTTAAGGACTGAATATTTAAGGAACTTTTAATTTGATTATCTTCAAAAAAAACTATTGAGTGAATGTTATTTTTTTAAGAGGTGTTTTATTAATTTAGTTTTTAACAAGGATAAGTAATTTTAAATATATGAACGATGTTTTATTTTGATTTCACTATTTTGAAATAGAAAATGATCTATTTTGTGTAAGAATTTAAAGTTAATGAATGTGCTAGCTTTTAATGAGTGTTTATGGATTAAACGGTTTGAATCTTAAGTGTGCCAACAAAAGTTTTTATGTTTATGTGATCTTTTATGATGAGAAGAATAATTGATATTTCAAGGTAATATGCTCAACGAATTTTATTTTGTAATGATGTAGGAATATTTTATTATATTTTGTGATGATTGGGAATATAATTTTGTAAGGATTTTGGAATATATTGAATTAGGAATGTAAAGATTTAGGGATACAATTTTGTAATGATTTATTTTGTAAGGATTTATTTAGGAATGTGCTTTTGTAAGGATATAAGAATGTGATTTTGCAATGATTTAGGAATGATCTTTTTGTAGGAATTCTTAGATTTGTGTTTTGATGATTGTGTTATGTTAAAGAATTTCTTTGTTTCATGTGTGAACCTTTTTGAGTCTATAAGAGTTAAGCATATTCTATGAAAAGGAGAATAACGAAATGAGAATTAATAATTTAAGTATGTAAAATTTAAAAAAAAAAGGGAGGAAGAGAAAAAATTAATATTTACAACTGTATGAATTAACCTTTATGAGGATACAGATATTCGATGTTTTGAAGTATGAAAATAGTAATTTGTTAGAGATGAGTACTTTTTAAATTTGTTTATGTGGTAATCGATGCTTGAAATTATATTTGATAAGAAAAATATGTGTATGAGTTCAATATTTTGAAATATGAATTTTGTGTTGATATCTCGATATGAATATATGAATGTGTTTATGTAATTTTTAAAGAAAAAGGAGAGGTGATGTGTATGTAAGCACGCTAAAAGATGTTGAGAAGTAGTATTTTAAAGTGTTTTGGTAATTTTAGTATTTTGTTATGAAAGAGAAATAATATTTGAACTGTATGATAACTAAGATTTTTGTTTTGAAGCCTTAAATTAGAATTATTACTTAAGAGAAAAAAAAAAAAAAAAGATTTTCTTTATATGTGCGTTGTGGAATGAAAGATAATTTGTTGTGAAATGTAGATATAAGGGTGATTATGTAAAATGATTTGTGCATGATTATTGATATTTTATCTGTATACGGTAATTGATATTTGCTATTTTAGGTAATTGAGGAATTTAAGTATTGATGTTTGTGTATAATTATTGATATTTGCTATTTTAAGCATTTGAAGAATTTAAGTATTGATGTTTGTGTATAATTATTGATATTTGATATTTTAGGTTATTTGAGGAATTTAAGTATTGATGTTTGTGTATAATTATTGATATTTGCTATTTTAAGCATTTGAAGAATTTTAGTATTGATGTTTGTGTATACTTATTAATATTTCCCATTTTAGGCAATTGAGGAATTTAAACATTGATATTTTGTGTATGATTATTGATATTCGATATCTTAAGTATTTGAAGAATTTGAGTATTAATGTTTGTGTACAATTATCGATATTTGCTATTTTAAGTATTTGAGGAATTTAAACATTGATATTTTGTGTATGATAATTAATGGTTTTAAAGTGTATCAGTTATTAATGATTTTTGTGTTAATTGGAACTGCACAATTGGGACAATTGTATATCAGGATGGCCGAACTGTTAACTTTCCTACTTAGAGCCTGCCTCTAGAGGGCGTTCATTTGTAAAGGGAGAGAGTGTGATGTCACACGATCCCCTCAGTCGGGACCTGACCGAATCTCCGAGAGGAGCTGTTGTAAACGAGCGGTAGTAAGAAGAATAAATATTGTTGTTGTTATACAACCCGATGTGTTTTTTGTCTAAGGACAACCGTGAACTGAAATCTGAAATGATGATGATTAGTAGTTAGTTTTAGTAGATAGTTATTAGTATAGTGTAGTATTATAACACTACTTAAAGGGCTTAATTTAAATGAATGCCATCAGGAATGGTTCTTTTAATTAATATTTAAAATGTGCAAGAGGAATTAAAAATTGTTTGAATTACATTATTGCACAGTACAAAAATTTAAAAATAAATTTAATGAAGTGGATAATTTTTTGTAAATACTTCTATATTAACTATTCTTATAAAATTTATCGTAAAAAAAATGTTTTATCAAAAAGCAAAATATGCAGCAGAGACTGGCACACATGAGGTCAATAAGAGCCATATTCTGGTTTTTAATGTATTTTAGAGAGCTACACCAAACTACATAGAATCAAATTCATAAATAAAATCTCAACTTTAATTTTATTAATATGGTTTAATATTTTATGCTAATCTAAAGTGATATATAAAGACATGTAATTAATTATATAAGTAAAGGAGAGAAAGTAAAAAATAGTTATATTTCAAAATTTTAATAATAAAAGTAAAATTTCACAAAAATGTATAAATAAAAAGTATGTTTAACAAAGTTCTTTGGTCAAATCTTATTTCAGGTTTTAATCAGTTCTTTGCATATTTGTCATAAAATTTGTGGCTGCGGTAGCCTAGTGGTCATGGTTTTGGACTCGCGGCAGGCACTTTGCGTCGAGGCGTGAGTTCGATCCTTAGCCTCTAAAAACCCGTCGTGTAGCCAGGACTGATACGCATTAATCTGTCGGGTCCCAAAGTCCTCCCATTGCCGTGGTGTGGAAGTTAGGAGAGGGTGTGCCAGCTCAGGTGTCGTCCTCTTCACTTGATTGCGTTTCAAAATTTCGAGCTCCGTCGCCAATAGCCCTCGTGTTGCTTCTAGTGCAACGTAAATAAAAACTAAACTAAATTATCATAAAATTTAATAAGCCATTTCCAGAAATTCTGTAAAATAATGATTGGTCAACTGGGAATAATTCTTGTATTTTTACTTCACAAACTATGTTTGTGAAGTACAAAGATTCATACAGCAATATGTCACATAGTAAATGAAAATGAGAATGCAAACAGCTTTCTTCAATTGTAGATATTTTAATTCCAGCATTAGTTTCTAAAATTCAGTTATAAAATAGATTATGCTGCAATATCTCTAATAATTTCGCTTTCCCAGCCACTTTTATGACATTATTTCAAATCCATCTGCAATAATATCACCGATAATTGAAGTAACAAATCTTGCAAATGTTACATTTCAAACTTTTCAAATATTCATACATATGTTTGAAATCTACTTGCATTTTTCCTTTCTCATTTTCTATGTATTCTTCTTTGATATTCATTATATTTGCTTTTACTCGTGGAAAATGGCTCAATATTTCAAAGGCATCAGAAAGCTGAAGCATAAGTTCAGTTTAAGACAAATCAATTTTTTTCCTGTCTTTGTGAATCAAAATTAAATTCAATAAAACAAATTTTCTAGCATGTCTGTAGGGAACATTAAGTGATAAAGCAAAATTTCATTTTCTAAATATGGGTGGGTATATATATATATATCCTTTTTTGTTTGTGAATGTTACATGTTTTTAGAATACCACGAAATGGCTCGAAACATTGTAAGATAATAGCTATTATTGGGATTAGTCACTAGGCTATTTGTTTTCACATTCACTCATAACTCTTCTTAAAAGCTTTTGCATTGCTAAATAGATTATGTGTTTTGCCATTTGTTTTAGTTTAATTCACAATCTGCAAAGCAATTGCTTACTCATTTTTGGTTTTGAAATACTTCAATGCGAGGTTCTCTACAGTGAATTATACAGTAAAGAGATATGAAAAATGAGGAATTTTAATTTTTTTTTTTTTTTTAAAGTTCAATGAGACTTTTTTTTTTTTTTTATTGAAGGTGTTGCATTATCACAACACTTAAAAGTTTATCAAGAAGTTATTCAAACCTTCTAATCACTTCATCAAACTTTTAAGTTTTTTCTTGGTCTAAAGATGTGTATATGTTTCCAAGCTGAGCAACTCACAAGTAGTTCAGCTTGTAGATGCATATGTGTCAAAAGAACTGCTCATGGTGATCCAATCCCTGTCAGTTTTTTGATTATCACTAAGAAAATTTTCTGCCCAGTTAGGGATGGCTTAGTTGGTTACCTTTATGTTTGCAAGCATCCCAGTGCCATTGTCTATTTTTATTTTATCTTGTGACCTTTGTGGTTCATAGTTGATTCTTCCTTTCCCATGGATTGCTTGAAATTTGTTGAAAAAATAATTTCAATAAGCACTTCATGAGCTGCTTGATTCACAAGTGTATATGCACCTTAACATTTCTTCCTCTACATATACAACTTCCTTCAAGAACTTACCTTCTTTAGGTAAGTACAGGAATTATGACCTGTAGGAATCTTAGTGATCCTTTCTTTCCCATGGGGTTTACTGACTTTGGGAAACATTGGAGACATGCCCGTAGGATACCTTAGCAATCACTCTTAATTTTTGACCCTTCTTGTCAATCAATTTTTATCTTTTTTCCATTTCTAATGTCTAAATTGCTATTGTTTATACTTATTGTTTGACTCAGCATAGGCAGATTTGGCTTTTTCTCCATAAACCTCTACTCTTACTCACATTCACATCTACAGTTACATATTGAATGAAAATGCCATGTTATAGAATATCCTGATTGTATTTAGACTCATCAAGAGCTAAACTAAGTGCCGTGCAATTTTTCTAACCCCAGCTTAACTATTTTCAACTTTTTTTCTCATATTGTGCCAATGCAACATTTTGTTGTATGGCATGGCATGGCATAAGTACCTGTGATCAATTCATGCAGTTAGGTATTGTATAGATCCAAATCATTCTTCTTAGGTTATTCTAAGTTCCTTATAATAAATTATTCATCTGTATATGGATGTTTGGCACAAGCAATATCCTGAGTTGTCGAAAAACGCACTTCGTTTAGCTTGTCATTTTCTCTTCTGAAAGAAGACAAGCCATTGTTGCTTATAATGATCAGATTGTAAAGACTTAAGTTTCTCTGTTCTTAATTTTGAATTCAGTGAATAGTGAATTGAAAAGAAATAGTGAGTTGACTTTATAAATGTCAAATTGCTGTAGTTCACAATCGTTACTTAACAAGTAAGGCATAGCAAATTTCCGTTATTGTGAATAAAAAAGAGAAATGTTCAACCTATTCTTGAAATATTATGTTACCTTTTTTGATATTTTTCAAAGTCATACTATCAAAATACAAATATAAATTAAGTTACAAATTATGAAATTGAAACAGAATAACTAAATTTATGGGATGAAAAAATTTTACTCTCTGTAAAACAAGTTTAAAATGCTTAGTATAAAAAAGCCTTCTTACCAGATTTATTGAAAAGGCATGGAATAGGAGGCTTGGAGGATTGTAAAATTATCACCGAATTATCCAAGTGCCTACAAAGTTGCACAAGTATTTTGAACACACCTGTGTAATGTTCATACTTGCTGATAGTGCTAATAGTGTAAATAATATACACAGATTTATTTATAATTAAAACAATTATAGCAAAATATAGACATAAAAAATAAACCTAACATGAAATCTTTATATCAAATTTTTCGTTACTTTGTCAATTTAACAAGATTCTCCGAAAAAATTCCGAAATGATTTCTAAAAAAAAGATTTAAATTTTCACTGGGAACTGCACTTAACAAAGAGCCACATTTGCCCACCTTTGATATATAGAATGTTTCACACACACACACTCAAAACTCTAATCTTGCAGGCCATGACTCACTTTTATGAGGGGAAGGTAACCCTGAATGGAATGGCCTTGGAAGTGCCAGCCATGAAGGCCATTACACTTTTCCCAGTTTTTCCCAGGCCTAGAAGCTTAGTCAGACATCTGCCATTCAATACTCTAGTTTTTAAAACCTCTAAAGTTGCTGATTCTCGACATCTATGATTATGGCACTTGAAATGGGAACTTCTCTCATCCATTATTCGTTTTTGATTTTCTTCAAGTGAATAATATCATAGACTTTGTGTAGCACTGCTGGTCTTTGGGGATTGACAACAACAATAACAAAAAAAATGAGTCAAATTTTATGTGGTGGTAGCACACATCAAAGCAAACAATTTTCATAGAATGTGGGGTCAAAAATGAAACGTAACAGCACTATCACATTTGGAAACACTCTCTCTGCAAATGTTAAGCCATCAATCCTGGGTAAAACAATCGTATTTGTAAATGCTTTGTGGAGTGGAGCAGTTTACTAATATGGATAAAGCTTATGTGTATTTTACCTGCGGAGTTGCAAACATCAATAACAGAGAAGTGTTACATTTGTATTGGAAGCTTTCATGGTTGATTGCCCTATCCTGTATCATTTGTGCTCTTGCAAAAACAGCAATTGTTTAGCAAAATTATTTCTCAATTCCAACTCTGGAAATTCGTATTAGGCTGTTTGAATGGTTGTCATGGAGCAAACCTTTTTGGACATGGTGACAGATTAGTCAAACTGTATGGGCCTTATCCTTGGTGTACCACATTGTACAATAAAAAGGATGCTAAAGGTTAAAAATTTGTAACCATACTTAATAAATGAATCTCATCTCTGACAATCTTTGCCTATCCTTATTGTGTGGTCTTTGCTTGTTGCGTGTTTCAGCAGAATGCGATGCTTCTATATTTTGAGGTAAATATACAATCATTAAAAAAAATTCTACACCATTAGTAACTTCTACAATTCTCATTATAGTTGGAACAAAATTGATATCTCATATTCAATGTGTGGCTCAAAAGGAGCTAAATTTTGATGGTATTGTATTAATTAATTATCAGAGTTAATTAACTTGTAAAAAAGAATATTCTATTAAAAGCCAATTTCTTTCACTTATTGATTTTCATCTTGAAATTGGGCAAAATTTCAAGTTAGCGTAAAATTCTGCTTGGAAGTTTCTGAGTTAAGGATGCCACCTGTTACTAAATAAATGTTTCATACATTTACTGATAAAAAAATTTCTCAATTTCCTAAGCTCTTTTTATTATTATATATATATATATATATATATATATTTTTCAATCTAAAAACAAATTTTTTTTTTTTTTTTTTTTTGGGGGGGGGGTATTATTTATATGAAAAAAATTGTTACATACCAAAAATTTTATACATTTGGATTTTCCATGTCATTAAAACCATTTTGTCCAAAATTTCATGCTAACCCTTCTGATAGTTAAAAAATATTCAATTTTCACCAGAAACTGCATGGTTTTAAGGGGCTGCATACTAGTTTATAATTTTTAGTTTTTTGATCCATTTATCAAATGGTGTAAAAAATGAGAGAATATTGGATATCTTTAGTGTGATATATTATATGGTCCCCCTAACAGTTTTTCCTGAATACCTCTGGAACTACTGATAAAATTTGAATGGAAATTAATTTTAATTGTGAAAATAGGATTCCAAAATAAAAGATTCATTTGAATGAAGAAGTTATTAAACTAAGTTATTTAACACCATAATTTAGTTCCTTTTGGGCTGTAAACGATAATACCAGTTTTATCCAACTCCAAGGAGAATTGTAAACATTAATTATGAGTGTTTATGTTTTCTTTTTATGATGAATCATTATGTATGAATGCCCCTTCCTTCACACATGATGATCTATTCAACATCCACAGTAAATATGTGAGTCATTGTAAATCAATATGCGTCTTATCCAATATGCTCATCAGCAATGCATCTGCATCAGTGTTTGAACATGTAGGTATAATCAGCATCTACCTATAGGACTGTACCATCTGCTAGAATAGGGAGAAATATTATATTTGTACCGGTGGAGGTGCAAGAATTGCTGGAAGATTTCTCTGCAGACATCAGGTGGTATATATGGCACCACCATTGATAAAGCACTAGTTTATTATGAGTGAGAGGGATGGAATTATATGGATTTTACCTTTTCAAGCTAATGGTTTCATCAAGGTGCTTACATAAGTTGGGTACCATGATTGCCTGATTGTTTCAATTTCTTTTTCTCAGATGTCTCATCTATAATACTCCCTTTGAATCTGAGAGACATTTAAGCTGCAGCTGGGGAAGTACAGAGTATATTCCATAGCATTCACCAGTCTCTCTTTCACTGCTGTACCATGTGCAGTTATAATTGCTGGTCACTGCTTTAAGGGATTTTTGTTCATTCTTCTGTTTTTGCTTTATTTTAATTTTGTGTCTGTTATTTTGGTATGTACTGTCATGTCAAAAGTTTGACCCATTTTTTAAATCCACCCTACACACTTGATCAATAATTTTTAGTAATGAAGCTTGAAATCAAAGTTCTACTCATTCATAATATATTCTACATTAATCCATCAAATTCGTACGTAAAATGAAAAAAGTAGAAACTAGGAAAATTTAGTAAATATATAAAATAATTGTGTGGGGATTTACGTAATTCTTAAAAGTCCAACAACACACAAGTTTGTTCTGAAAACTTTTTTAAAGTTTATTTTAGTTCACAAAATAATGTATATAGCATAGAATGGAAATTTATATTAATGCATCTTTGGAAATCTGGCCCAAACGTTATCGATTTCATTCTATGTTGCTTGCTAATGAGGCTATTATGTAGTAATATGCAATTGATTTTTGTAAAATATTGCTTTATGTATACAACTTTATATACTCATATCTTAAGACATAAATCTGCCTCTTATCTAGATTTCCATGACCACAGATTTCAAGGTAACTGAGTGATCAAGGTCGCGAGCTCATGGCCGACATCGTTTCAGTCGAATTGTAGGCTGATGAACAATAAATCTGTCACACAGGGCTCTAAGTCCTTCTGTGGGTGTTGTTATGGCAGTTAGAAAAGTGAGGTGCCAGCCAGGTGTCATTCTCGTCATATGACTGGGGCTTAAAATTTCAAAACCCATCACCGATAGCCCTTTCATTGCTTTTATGTGCGACATTAATAAATAATTGTATTCAATCAACCAATTTTTCAAGCAATTTACAATATCTTTCTCTTTTTTTTTTTTTTTTTTTTTTTTTTTTTGATTGAATTGATAGCATTTAATCTGTTATGGTGTTGATTGATTGTCTTTATTAAGGTCGCACTAGAAGCAGCACAAGAGCTTTTGGCGATGGACCTCGTCAAGTTACGAGGACGTTACGTGTTATTTTTCTGAAAATAATGGCTATGTATCAAACTGTATCAGTTTGAGTGTTGTCTATATAGTTGGGTAACAGAATGTTTTTCATGTATTCCATGTAAAACTATATATTCATTTGGAGAAAATGTGAAATTGAATTAATTTTATGTTTATATTGTGCAGCCAAATTATGAAAAAGATCCTATTAAAGATATGGAAGTTGCTGAAGCAAGTGGAAAATTGGTCTACATTCCAGAGGATACTGATTCGTCTCAAAGTCAAAATTCTTTGTCTGAGGTATGAAATCTGTTTGCGTATTTTCTTAATGTCACTTTTGCATGATAGTTGGGGGTTTTTAAAATTATACAATTAATAAACCAAGTTATGATTATTGTGGAATTTAGATCTTTTGTTTTAATTTTTAAACCTGAGGATTCATGCACTATTAAAGAACTGAACCTTGGAAATTTAGTAACATTAGTAAATGGTACTGTGTGTATGATTAAAAAAGCAATATTATTAATAAAACTTAATATAAACAATATGATATGAGGTTACTATGCTTAAATTCAGTTCTGGTTTTTCATGTTTTTATTGCTTTGCATTCTGGTTTTCCCATGATATGTATTTCTAGTCTTCCTGCTCAGTTTCTTATTGATAAAGATTCAAGAGGGAAATAAAAAAAAAAGAAAACGCTCTGTTTTAAATCATCGCTTGTGAGAGTATAATGTTTTATCCCTCTAGAAAATAGAGATATTATATTATTTTTTCTATGATTACTTTGGAAAAAGTAGCTTAAAACTCTTGATTTATTCTTAGCTATCCTTTGAGTGTGTGAATATTTTGGAATGTATGATTTAAAAATGTTATCTTGTACACACACACACACACATATATATATATATATATATATATATATAACATTCAGGGTTTGAAATTTATCATTAAGGGATAAAAGAGTAAAAGGAATATCTTAGGATATTGTGTGTTCCTTGTTAGCTTCACTAATCATTTCATTAAATACATACATTTAATCCAAAGAAATGTTTTTAATACAATTTTCATCCCTCAATGGTAATATTTTCAAATATCTCTTTTATTTCTTTTTCTCTTCATTAATTATGGAACTTTCTTAATTATGTTTGTAAATTCTATAGTAATGAGGAGGAGGTGTTTCTTATCTGTAGGAAGAGAACCCCATAAGATCATACACTTTCGGCCCTTCAAATATTTATTTTCTCTTCTTCTGTTTTTTAAAATTGGTGCTATAAAAATTGCTTGCTCATAAATGAATTTTTTTATATAATTATTCAGGGAGGAGGTTGTGAGAATACTTTTTCTGAGCATTTTGTGTCATCCATCAAGACCTCAGAGTTTGTGGAGAGTGCTACTCCTAAGCCATATCTTAAGGAAAAAGAATTGACAGATAAAAATAAAGATGCCCCTTTAAAAACAACTGTAAGTAAATAAGTACATTTTCAAAGTGTTAAATAATTGTCAATGCTGTTTTTAGCTTAAAGTTCTTATTAGACTTATATTAGTATTTGTATTTGCTGCTTTACTAATGTGAGATTTAAGCCCACACAATTTTTTTAGGCATTTTGTTTTTTCTTAAAGTATCATAATATAAATAAAATATTGATTTGTAAACGTTTTTGAAATTTCATCAGAGCATGTTTTGTAATTTTTGTTAATTTCAAAATCTTATAGCTGTCTCCTTTTACAATCATAGATTTTCTTATATTACATTACAATATTATTCCCAAATTATTTAGTCATGAATAAAGTGAATTTTACCTTCCATTCAAAATTATGTTATTAATATTCATTCTATATGTATGACAACAATAAATTTTAAGAAATATTTGACCATATGTGTTGTGTATATCTGTTTTATTTTGGCACATAATGTTATAGGATGAAGATGAAGATGAAGCGTCTGACCAGGACATAGATGAAGAGTTAGAGCTTGCTATAGATAATCTCATTCTTAATGAAAATATCGAAAACGTTAGTTCTATATGAGTTTTTATCTTCTAATTATATACATATAGAGTGATATACTTTTAAATTTCATATTAATAAGTTACCTTTCTGAAATAGTTGTATACATATCTCTATTTTTTGAGGCATTTTTTTTAATAATATTATATAAAGTAATAATTTAGTATAAAGTTTTATACTAAAAAGATAGATTAAAAATATAAATTTGTATATATGTGTGTGTGTAATGTTTATTTTATTTTGTAAAAAGTAAATTTAGTAATAATTATTTGTATGAATTTTGGTAATATGTAAATTTTTTATAGATTTAAATTTATATATAAAGGATGTTTATTTAGTTCATTAAAAAAAATTTAGAATATACATATTTTATAATTGTTTTCTTTGTATAATAGGTTTCTTCCGTATAGTTAAAATTTGTAGGATGCATAATTTTTTATCCTAATTTCATAAATAAGTGGGTGATTTCACATAATTATGCACAATTTTATGAATCTGCAGATTAAGTAGATCATATGGGTTTGAAGTTTGTGTAGATTCTCATAACTCTTGAGATTTAGGATTTTTTAAAATGTATATAGGTATATGCATTTTATTTTTAATGCATTATTTTAATTTGACTAAAAGGAATTTTGATTCATTTTATTTATTCTTTACTTTTTGAAGAAAAAAAAAACTTTTGCTTGTATTTTGTTTTTTACCATTTTGTTGTGAAGTAATCAAGTTGAGTATGAAGGGTTGGATCCATAGTACTAGTATAAACACACATTCCGAGTCCTGAGAGTGAGAAATCATTTTGAATTGCTTATCTCCATTTCCAACTTTGCTGCCTAATTTTTCTTTAATCTTGGTTTATGCTTTGCAAGTTTTGGTGGTGTCTTTGTCTATTGTGACCATTGTAATAACTGAATATTTTTAAATTAATAGTTTTAATTATTACATATTAAATATAGTTAAATTTTATGTTGCTGTATTTGGGTTTCATACGTTTATTGTTTATTTATTTATATATTTATTTAATATTATATTTAAGTAATTTAAAGGACTTTATTTCCTTTTTAAACTTGTTGTCTTGCTTTTTTGAATTACATTGTGTATTTTCAATAAGTTTATTTATAACTTTACTTTTTAAATTAGTTAGTTTATTTCTGCATAGTTTTTCAATATTTTATTAGTTTTGTATTTCTATTTTTATTATTAGTTTTATATTTCTATTGATCATTATTAATTATATATATATGTATAATTTTTTTTATTTTTTATTTTTAGGATATTTGTTTTGAAGAATTGTTGAGTGAAGACTGATCGGCTTTATTTCAATTTAACTGTATTCCTTAGATTTTGAAAGTATGCTTTTAAAAATGACTTCAGTTAAATTGTGAATATGTATATGATGTGATTTATGCATTAAATTATCATCAATTGTAATTTGTTCTGGAAATCATCTAAGATATTCATAACATCTGTACATGGATTCATATTTGTGGAATGTATATTTTATCTGTAGACTCATATTTCATCACCATCTTCCTATTATATTCTAATTCCTTCCAATTTTATTATAGTATTGACTCTTGTTGATAGTAAATATGAATGTGGTGTTAATGGTGTTTAATTGAATGTGCATGTTAAAGAGAAATCAGTATTGACTCTCATCTGTGTCATTGGTTTTATAACATTTTTTTTTTATCTGTAAAATTATTTTGTATCATAATGTAATTCTGTTTTTACAACGTTTTTCTGAATTTTACTTGGTGTGTGTGTGTGTGTCATCAAATTTTCGATCGTTAATTTAACCAACTTCCCATCCAGCTAGAGCTTTGAAATTTTGGGAATCGTTCGTACTGGCCTAACAATGCAATATTTAGACGTTTGCGAGAAGTTTTAACTAATATTTCAATAATTTTAATAAGTCAAAATATTCTTTCCTCTAGGCGCTTTTAGGATTGAGGAAAAAAAAAATTTCCCCCTCTGGGAACACCGGGCACTCCCCACACCACATGACGCCTCGTAAAACTATTGTACTCACAAAGGGGAGATACTATCTCCCTTTACTATCTCCGAGATAGTAAGGGTTGCTGACTTTTAGTCAATAATCATGAGCAAGAAAGAAAGTTTCCAATATTTGGCACCATGTCTTATCACAATAATTTTTTCTGAATTCTGGTTCCCATTTTTTTTTTTTAATAGAATGGCTTACAAACTTTCAAATGCATGTTTTGATTTTATGAGTATTATGAATTTTTTAATACGCTCACAAATGTCTCTTTTTTAAGTAAATTTTAAAGTTAAAAATAACCAACAGTTTTAACTAATATTTCAATAATTTTCTTTAATAAACTTTGCCACCATATAAAAACGTTGTTTTTAAAAACGTTGGTTTTTATATCGAATTATGCATGCACTGTATTCAAAATTCACAATATGGGGATTATTTGCAGTACCATTTTTTTAAAAAAAATTTGTTTGTGAAATTGTAGATGAAAAAAATTGTAGATGAAAGTTACTTTACTTACTCTTTAGATGTGTTTTTCTTCTTTTTTTATTGGATTCAATAAAGTCATTTTCTCATGGTTTTTTTTAATTAACTTTACTTTAAACTTGAACTTTCATTTTCTTTTTTAAATCCATAAAATACATTGTTTATCTTATAATAATATTTTAAAGATAGATATATTTTAAAAAGTATAATCCTTTTTAATTACCAATATACATTAATGATAGAGACTATATTATATAATTTAATATGTATACGTATATGTAGTCATATGAACCGGTGTTTTATAGCTTTTAAAGTTTCATTGCATGGTTTTTAATTATGATCATTTAATAAAATGTCAAGTATGAGAGAATGAAAAATTCAGCCATATTCTTTGATTTTTGAAAAATCCTGAAAACTAAAATTAGTAGTATTTACTTATATAAAACAGCTAATAATATTACTTACATATGGATTTAAATGAAGGAAGAATAAAATTTTGAGTGTTGGATATTTCGTTTTAGGAAGAATTGCTAATTTTGCCATAAAATGGGAAAATCACTATACAATTGCAATTTTCTTAATGGAAATTATTTTGATTTATCCAACTTAAAAGAGAATGTTAGCAGTTCATTTTTTGACATAAGTTTGAAACTCATGTGAATACTGTATTTTTGTTCTTTTAAGTAATGCAAATTTCCCTCGTATCATTTAAAAATTAAAAAATCACATATTTATTCAATAAAAGCTTCTTGGTGATAGTTTTTCTCTGTGATCCTGTGAAATATTCTTAAGTCCTTGTTAGTGAGGATCCATTGAACAATATTAATAATACCTGTCAACAATAGCTTATTGTGTAGTACAGAATGACAGATTCTTAGAAAACAAAACATATTCTTTTAAAACCAACCTGTAGTTTACCTTATTAGTCATTATTTTTCTTAAATTGATAGATCAAACATTGATTCTTCTGGAGTTCACATAGTTTAAGAATTTAATCATTTATTTATTTATTTTACACTAAAGGATCTTTATGGAAATGAAACATATGGCTTACCTTCTTTGGCATGTGCTTCTTTGTAATCATGCAGCCTCTTTGTGACTAAATGTTGATACACGAACACCACTGAAGAAAGTCATTACTCATATTTTATAAAATGACAGTTATCAGGAGTTTGATGTTAAATCATTTTTATTTGATAAGACAATCAATAATTTATGTTATTTTTTATTGCAGATACTGCTTTGATAAGATTATTTTTCGTATAGCAAATTCCTGATTTTCAAAATTAATGTTGGTGTTTGTGATATTTGTGTTATAATGCTTCTAACAAAATGAATTTTGCATCCCATATTTTCTCCTCAACTTGCAAAATTTTGTGACATTATAATTATTAAATATAATGTAAAAAGTATATATATTCCTTAAGACATTAATAAAATATGATCGAAAGCAATTTTAAATCTTCAATCAATTCATAGTTTTCTTTAATACTATAAAGCAATCATTACTATTCTATTGTTTGTGTCTTAGTACCAATTATTTATTTATTTATTTTATTACAGGAGTTTTATCACAAGTATAAAAGTTTAACTGTTTTTAATTTAGTCAGTTACAAATTTCTTGACAAACTTAAGAAGTTAATTTAATATTTAAATATTTTTAATATATAACCAAATTGAAAATATTGTTTGAAAATTATTGATAAATCATTTTTATTTATCTCTTCCTTCTTATTACTGATAGCCAATTTTGGTGCCAGAAATAATAACATCTTGATGGTCTTTTCACAGCAACATAAAATAGAGAGTTGCAGATTGTTTTCATTCAAATAATTTAAATAATAGAAGACAAATTCCGAGATAAAATATTATATTGCCTGCATTCCTAGAGCTGCCTATCACAAACAACACCAAAAAGGGCTCCTGGAAAGCTAGCATCTTGTATGTAATTTTCCAACTTTTTTCCCCTTTAAAAATGAACAAATTAAAAACACTATATCAACACAAACTTTAAAAAACCTTCATCGAACACAAATTTTTTTTAGAAATATAAAATCGCTCACGCGATATATTATGAAAATTAATTACATATCATGATGCATGCAGAATTATCAGCACACGAGAAAATCGTTTATTAAAATGACTCGTTAATAAAATTACTTTCTTTTTATATCAGTATACCATGTGGGTTTTACATATCAGTGGCAGCTAGCTCCACCCACGAAGACCAGGTGATTACATGGATTCTCAACATTGTTAGTTAAATTATACAAGACTGCTGTGAATTCAAGTGATAATACTATAAAACAATCATTTAAAATTCTTTATAAACCTTTATGCCTATAATTGCATCCTTTAAACTTTTCCTCTACATTCTTCAACTAAATTAAATTCAATTTCGAATACTTTATTTTCTGTTAAATTATCTAAATAATTATTATTAGTTAGTATCTCCCTTTTCTTTGAATAAATCATACATATTTCAATTTTATGAAAATTAAAATTTCATCACTTAATAAGCTCTAATGAAAAACGTTATGCTTTCTTGAATGTCTAATCATTTCCATTTTTAACATTTTAATTACTATTTCCAACTTATATCAAATACTTAATCAGTACGTTCATATACAAACAAAACCGGACGTAGGTGGCAAAACCGCCTGAACTAGAGCACAAAAACACATTTCAATTACTTGAAGTTAGAAAATAAATTAGTAAAATCATATACAGGAATTGACTTTCTTCTAGAACATTCCTATATTTTTGGATGTACTGCAGACAGAATTTAACACTGTTATTCAAATGTACCTGGAATAGACAAACTACTGGTTATTTCTATATGTAATTGTGAGAAAAAGACAGCCGAGTATAGAGGGCTGTCGTGGCAAATTGTTTCAAAGAAAAAATGGCAAATCGTAATACATGAATTGTGGCAATTCCTGTCGGCAGTACATCGAACCAAAATTTTTGTAATGTTCAGTGTTTGTTTCTGAATTCCGTGTTATTGCTAAAATCAGTGGAACGTCGGAAGGAAAGGGAAGAAGATTTAATCGTTAGTCTAAAGTATCCAGTTTTTCAAAAACCGCTCGAAAATGTGCAGTATAGTATTTTTGATGATACCAGCCCAAATAGGACGCTACCGGTACAGCAAGGCATTTGTGCCGGGGACGAGAATATCAACGACTTGGAAAATAACTTCTCGATTGTCATAGTTCTTTTATTTCGTAGCGTAAAAGTTTTATGTTCTCTGTGAAGTTCTGATTTTTCAGAAACATCAGTACTAGCAGCAGAATTTGAAACGGCACTTACCTGCACAGGTATTGCCTCTAGAATGCAGTCTGCAGCCTTCTGAGCGGTTAGTGTTTGAAAATCTTCAAGTATAGATTGCACTGATGGGGGTAGCTGTTGTAGAAAAAGTTCTAAGAGGAGTGAATTGGCCACAATGTCTGGTTCTGAGTAACGCTGCATTATGCGAAATAATTCAGACGGTTTCTGTCGCCGAGTTGTTTACCAGCAAGCAGTCGTCTAATTTCTTGGCTCTTTATCTCTACACATCTTGCGATGACTGCTACTTTTAATCTCGTGAATGAATCCCTTTTTCCAGGAGATAATATTTCGTACTGTCATTGCTACCTGTGTCGACAAATGGGATACGCAGCAATCAGAGCCGGCCTTCTCTATAAAGGGGCCTGGATGCAAGAAACCATTTAGGGCCCTAAATTTTTTATAAAGTAAAAAAATTACTATCACGAACATATATTACTAATACATGTTTATTCAATACATGATTATGTTTTTGCTAACACATTAATTACTTCAGAAAAAAAACAATTTTTTGCAATTTCTTTTTCTCTGTTTAATACTAGTATAGCAAGTGCATTCAAGCGATTATATAATTATTACTTAGTATGTAATACAATATGTCTTGTGCGTTATTTATATTCCTTTCATTCAAAATCAAATCCCGCATTAAACCAATGTCCTGGATTAGGTTTTCATCTACATCTTAGTTATAACTTTACCAAATTTTGGGAACATTTTTTTTTCATTTATGTTTTTCTAAGGTTTTTATATCAGTAATTAATTTAAAATTAGAAATATTATTTGATATACTTTTAAATCTATTTCTCTCACTCTCTCGCCTATTTGTACAATATTAATATTAAAAAATATCATCTAAATTCTTCTGCCGGATTTTCTATAACTTCATTTTCTGCTATTTCAAAATAAAATCTTTTTCTTTTACGAATTCGTTTTTCAGGAAAATGTTCTCAAATATTCAAGTTACGCTCTAGCACTTTTGCTTTGTCTAAAAATGTGTAAATTTCGTTCTTAAATTTTGGATTTCAGTTTTAATTTTATTGACTGAATTAAAAACAGGGTCAAGAACAATTGTTTTTGCTTGAAATAGTTTATTGATAGTTATAATTTTGGAAATATTCTTTGAAATAGCAGTTTAAGTCGTTCCGTTTCTTTGTTTATATTAACTTGATTTGTTTTATTAACATTCGAACATAAATTTAGACATTTTAGTAATTCTTTCCAAGTAATTAACGAATTAAAGTGACAAATAGAAGGCACATGATCTTCAATTACAGTTCACAGCTTTCTCTAGTTAGTACAACCACCTATAAATCGTGTAAGTAGTTCATTTCCTCTTCTTTTGGAAACTGTTGTATAATAAACACAAAATGAGGAGTCTAGCGTTAATGAATAACTTAACCAGTTGTGAAGCTAGGTTTCATCATTTGACATTTTTTTTTAAAGTAGTACGTAGTGGAAAATGATCTACCTTCACCATTCTTTGTAAAAAACCTCTTTGTGTTGTCCAGTTTTAATACAAAACATTCGAATTTTATCAGTTTTAATACTTGACCATGAACATGGATCATTTATATTCGCTTGATCATATTCGTTATTGTCATTTTCGTCGTTATTTTCTTATTCGATCATATTTGTATAAACATACGGTTCTTCGACGAACTTCCTAGTCTCTACATTTTCATTGTAAGATTGCCTAGTTAGTGCTGAACTTTCTTCTCCACTTGAAGTTTGAATTATAACGTCTGAAATCGAAGCAATTTCATTGCCAGAATTATTTCGTAGCTAAGAAAGCAGATCTACTTGTGGCTTCTTGAAATTTAGCTTTTCTTCCTTTATCTTATCTACTTTTTTTTTTTTGACACCCAGAGAGATAGTTTCTTGGCATATAGACATGATTAGAACCCATTTTATAGTCTGAATTATCAAATACTAAATGCAATCTAACCTAGTAGATGTGGTAAATGACCATAAATCTATTTATCTTATGCTTATAATATGTTGCAAACTTGCACTAGACTGTAATATATACTGTAAACTTCGTATATTTCCAAACCAGTCGATTGCTCCAATTAAATTTCTTCCTTTCCTTTCATTCAGGTTGTGTCCGGTGAGAAAGTGATGCGGTATGCGTTACTCGTTTAACTTATTTTCGTTTACTTTTTGGTTGTTCAACATAATATCAACTAACATGCACAGACGCACACAAAAAATATCATATTAGACATAGAAAAGAAAAGACGACTGACTATTACAAGTCATTTTTGGCACAACTCCATCTGCGACTTCAGTCACTCGTCAGCTAATCGATTAGTGACCTCCAACCCTGAACGATGCCAAACCTGCTGAACTGAATATGCCGTCTTCCGCGAGCTCCGCCCTGTGACTTCTTATAAGCGGAAAAATACTTATTGGGGTACGTAGTCCTTACGGAATTTAATCCCCAGTAGATTGGCTATTAGTTATGGGTGAGACAGAACAATGGTTATTTCACTTGCCCAGGAGTTTAAAAATTAAATCATGAAATTTTTTTAAAAACATGAATAATTAAAGGTGCAATAGTAACCTACAATTAAAGAAATGCTTTGGTTTTATTGTTAGGTAATTGAAAGAGGTATTTAGAATATCTTAGTTATTTAAAAAAAAAAAGTGGTGTTGATATTGTGCTATTTTTAATTTGAAAAAGGTGAAAAAATTTAATTTTTAAGTTGGGTTGGCGGCAGTAGATAATTTAGTTTAATATCCAGTTTGAGACCGTGGAGGGTGTAATTTATTTGCATGTTGAGAGTTGAATCCTAACTACACCTGTGATGAATATATTAAGATCGTTGTCTACTTTAGACATGTTATTTAGAGCTTCAAAAATGTTGGGAAATTTGTTAAATAAACTTTGTAATTCATTTATTGCTGTGCGGAAGTTAAAGCTGTTCGGGTTATTATTATTAATAATGGTTGGTGGATTGATGGGGGCTTTAGTCAGTTCAAACTGACTGAAAGCTTCGGTTGTGTTTTGCACCGTTTTTGGCGCCATCTCTTGAGGGATTTGATTACTACAAACATTCGAAAAAAGAAGGTTTTCAGTACCTGGTCTGGTTGCTGTGATGTTTCTATCTAGAGTTTTTTTGGTTGCTTCGCCTTTTTTGGGTTTTCTTTTCGGGAATGGGGGCAGCCTCTCTAGGATGCCATATGTTCAGCTTTGCAATTTATGCAAGTTGGGTGCTCGATTTTTTCTTTGAATTCGCACTCGCCGGTGCGATGGTTTTGTCTGCATTTTAGACATCTTGTATCCATTCGGCAGTTCTAATACGAGTGATGAAAGTGATTGCAATTATATCATTGCGTGATGGCTTGTTTCCTTTTGAAGGGAGCTATTTTTACGGATATGTAAGTAATTGCTTGCACTTTGTATATGTCAAGTGCTTTGTCGTCTCTTCTGACTTCCGCCATGAAGATAGGTAGTGGGTGCCTAAGCTGCTCTATTTTGTCGACTTTGATGCCCTGGTTTTTCAGGTCCTCTTTAATTTCGTCTATATCGGCATATATGGGTAGGCCTTTGATACAGACTTTCAAAGGTTTTTCGTTTGTTGGTTGGATTATAAAATACTCAGCTTTCATATTAGTGAGGAGGGTAGTAATTCCCCTGTGATCATTTTCAGTCTCAGGAATTATCTTGATATATTGGCCCGAAAGTTTGCCGATATATTTGGGGTAAACTCGGTTTACTGCTTGTATTTGTAAATTATAGTTTTGTGTCAACCGAAGCATGATCGGTTGGATCTTGAGTGGTTGGGGGGGGGGGGGGGACGACGTCCACTTCCTCTGTATCTACTGACGCGAGCGCGTTGAAACTATTGCTCGTTTTAACCCTTTGAGGGGCAGTGTTGGCAAATGCAAACACCATTTTCTATATTTTTTTTTTTCTAAACGCTCAAGTGTTATTTTATTGCAAACACTAAACAGAATCCATCATTTAACTTCCATTTATACATAACAGATGGCAGCACCAAAAAAAATTGAGTATTCAACTGAGAACGGAGCATAGGAAATTGACTGTTTTTAATCCGTTTAATTAAAAATTCTGAAAAAAAATATAAAACATATTTTTTTAAATGCAGTTTACGTATTATTTTTCTTCGTGCATATGATGTTCTAGGTGTGCAATTACAACCAAATAATGTGCATTTATGAACTCTATTTTATTAGTTTTTTCCAAGTGTTGTCATTTGACAACACTGCCCCAGTAGGTGATTCTCTTTCTTACCCCCGAAGAGAAAGAGTGAATATTGCACTATGTTTTGAAGAATTCAGTGCCCCTCAAGTATTTGAGGGGCACTGAATTTATTTACATTGTAAGAGAAAGTTGGGGTTGATTTCAAAGGGTGGATTGAAGGTGGGGAGTGGGGTAGGGGTTGACGCAGGGTGGGAAACTCACAAGGGATTGTTTTTGCATCATTTCTTGGATTTTATTCTCTTGAAAGATTCCTTGCGCTAGCTCCATTTATTTTACTGATTTGCTTTACTGATTCCGTTAGTTTGAAGTTTCAATTTTTATGCTTTATTTGTTAATTTTTTTACTCCAGACGATATATTTAGTTTGAATGATATTAACTTTTCTTAAAATATGTCACGTAAAAAACTTGATATTCAGGAAGCTCTTCATTTATTTTATGATCTTCCATCTGATAATGAGTCAGTTGATTCTGAAAATTCATGTGATGAAGATTATATGCCTAAGCGATTAGAATGTACTAGTGACTCTGATACAGCTTCTAGTGAAGATGAGGATATATATTTACCTGGGCCTTCTCAAGTGACTCAGGTGAAATGGCAATGGAAAAAAGTCGTAACGAAAGAGATACCTGCATTTCTTGAAGAAGCTGGTCCATCAGAGGAGATAATTTTGATGGAAAAATTAATTATGATAAATTAAAGAATTAATTATTATTAAATATAATTAAAATGATAAAAATTAATAAAAGTTAATATAGCAAAAAAAAGTAATTTTTGAATATCTAGCATATTTTATTTATAATTGAACCTTTTACTATTTATTTCCATCACTTTTTATGTTTTTAATATTTAGCGTAAAAGTATTGTTTCAAACAACATCTTAAGCTCTAGTGGGGCAGTGTTGGCAATTGCCAACACCACCCCCACAAATATACAGTGGTTTGAAAAAATTTTTGAATGCATAATGTGTGTTTTTAGACCCTTATGATAAGATAAAGACCATTTTTATACTAGATAATGATAAATTAATTATAATGCCCCTCAAAGGGTTAATAGGTGTTGGTTTATTTAAGCTTTAGCTTGTATTATTCTTAGCCGTTTTAGATGGTGCTATGAATCCATCATTATCAGTTTTATATAGTGCTTTAGGAGCTTTGCAAGGTGTTTGTTGGATATCGTTAGGCTTAGTCTTATAGTTGCTTAAGCAAGATTCCGCAGGTCTTTTGCGGAGGTTTATGTTGGTTGGAATAATTACTTCTTTATAAACGTTTGAAATAAAATTCCTGTCATTAATAATATTTGAAATAATGTTACTACCATTAACTGGGCAAGTAGAAATAAAGTTCAGCTCACCTGTTGTTCTGGATATTTCCTCTTCGAGTACATTTCGTTCCTCTAGTAAGTTCAGTGTTGCTGGGTCATCCTCAGGAGTATCATGTTCAATTTCAATATCTATGAGTCCTTTAGTATAGTCCAGTCTCCTGTTAAGGAGTGTGATCTTCTTAGTCGGGAGTTTGATGACTTCACGTACATCTTTTTCAGTCGTTGACAAGTTGCTCTGCGGCATAGCTGTTTCGGCGTCCATGGCTCGGCGTCATGTTAGGGTTAGAGTATTCCAACGAGATCTAATACGTCCATTCCATACGAAAGCAAGAGAGAGAATCTCCGAAGAGAAGTCTGTGACTTCTTCTAACCTGCTTTTTTCTTCTCCCTCCAATATGGGGGGGGGGAGCAGGAACTAAATCGCTACTCCTTTCTAAAGGTCCTTTCTAAACCAAAAGTCTTTTCTGGCGGTTTTCTCCTTCATTTCCTCCTGGCGGGAGTTGTCACTTAGATTCAATCCGGAAGTTAATTTCTCTGCTGGGCCATCTACTTTCTAATCTGCCCTTGACCCCAAAAAAGGACCTGACAATTGTTATTTAAAAGTTCCCATTAAAGATAAATCTGTCTGGCCCAATTATCTTAAAATTTTGGGAGCGATTACGAACTTGGCAATAATTAAATATTAGCACTTAAAATCACCCAGAGAAAAACACAAGGAATATGTATTAATATCATTTCTTAACGCGACCTATATGGTATTAAGATTGTTTGTTAAAATGTCCAATTTAGGTGGTTATCCTCGGGAGCTCTCTGAATCAAATAACAAATATTTTACATCCGCATCATCGGGAATTAATTTGAAGATTGTCTAAATTTATAGATCTACAATAATAATGTTTACGAAAAAATGTACTATACGTCATACTGACAACGATAGGAATATTATCAAGTTTTCATGTGCAAGAGTCAAAAACTGATGTAGATAATTTAAAATCATGGATAGAGCTATAACAAGAGAAGGTTGGAACTAGGTCAGACAAAAGATTCCGCTACTCAAAGATTTATTAATGGTGAAATTTAATATTCGCTTAGAGGGATTTATCGCATTTTATCAGTCATTAAATTGCTTGGAGAAAGTTCTAGCCTTCCGGGAGTACAAGCGACTGGCTTTACGTATATAAAATTGTGTAATGTATATGACGCCTATTGGCGAGAAATGAAATTGTAACAACCTCTCAGTTGTGTAAGAGAGGGTGAAAGAGCGATGCAGCCGAGCTTTACTCTTAAGAAGTCGGGGAATACGAGCCCCGACGTGAAAATAAAAATCATTTTTACTCTAAAAGAAGTAGTCTTCAATGCTCATGCAGACAACACGGTAAGCCACACCCCAGTATCACATCACGCTCTCGGCTGTAGAACTAGAGCTGAAGTTAGAAAGGAAAAATAAGGGGAAGAGGGCGTAGAAATTGCTCGTCCTTATTAGAAAAGAAGAAAAAAGCAAGCGAAGGCGCTTAACTTTAACGTAGGATTTCAAAAAGAAAAACTAGCACATGTCCGGTAAGGAACGAGAGTAACACAGACAAGGATTTATATTTTTCACGTATATTTTAGTAGTGAGGAATAGATCTAAAGAATTAGGAAAAATGTTGTTTCTTTTGAGAGCATTGAATGAAGAGAGGGCTACAGAGATTGGCATCAAGGTGATAGTTTTAGTTTAGTTTTTATTAACGTTGCACTAGAAGCAACACGAGGGCTATTGTCGACGGACCTCGTAATTTTGAACCACGGTGAAGTGATGACGACGACACCTGAGCTAGTACCCTCCCCCCTTTCCTAACATCCACACCACGCAAACAGGAGGACTTTGGGCCCGAACAGATTTAACGTGCATCAACCCCGGCTACACGGCGGGTCTTTGGCGGCCAAGGATGGAACCCGCGACTGAACGAAAACCGCCGGCCGCGAGTCCACGACCTTGACCACTAGGCTACCGCGGCCTGGCATCATGGTGATATCTGGAATGACGAAAATGGACTCACAGAAAATAATAATGGATTCCAAATATTACGTGGAAGAACTTATGACAGAAATGCTCAGAAGAAAGAGAGGGGGTAGAACAGCTGGAAGCAAAGAAAAGAAGATATAAGATAGAATTTTGTTTATATTTATGGAAAGAAGCCAATACTTAACGGAAATCAAGTGTAGTGTTGAGTTGCAAGAAGTGAAAACGCAAATATGGAAAACTGAAGCAAGGATCTTTTACTTGGAATCAGAAGAAGTACCATATCAGAGAAAATTAGAAGAAAAAAGCAATACTAAGAAAAGAGAGGAAAGGGAAATAGAAGAGGAGTTAAGGCAGTTAGCACAATCTAAAAAGAAAAATGAAGAAAGGAAAGGAATACAAGCGAAGCTGATGGAAAATCAACGAGAAGAAGCACCATGTCAAGATGAGAGGGGAACGGAACTAATTCTGAGAAAAGAAAAGAGAAGAGGATTTAAAGCAATTAGCTGAATTCGAAAAAGAAAAGGAAGAAATGCAGATCGAAATGCAAGCGAAGCTGTCTGAGAATCAAAGAGAAGAAGCATTGCATTAAGATGAAAGTGGAACGAATCCAATGCTGGGGAAAGAAAAGGACAAGAATGGAAAACAAAGACTGTAAGAAGATTTGAAATATTTAGAAGGACAGAAATTAAACGAACTTCGGAAGACCGACGAGATGCGTTTAAAGGATCTTACAAGGGAAGATATTTTTATTAGAGAAAAAGGAGAGAATCAGAATTAGAAGAGTCAAGTGGAGACGATATTCCTAATTTATCTAATCAACTGGAGAAGCTAGGAAATATATCAGATGCTTTAAATGATAAGAAAGAAGAAATGTATCAAACGTAATTGAGAAGACGGGAAAACTGAGATAATTGGAAGTAGTATTACTTCAAGAACACTTTGAAAGCAAAGAAAGCAGAGAAAAATACAAAAATGTCCCCCTTCTCAAAGAAAGACAGAAAGTTCTACCACAACGTAATGGCAAAAGAAAAAAAAAGTTTGTTCAGAGAAGGCTTGCAACAAAAAATAAAAAAAAAACAGTCAGTGAACTCCCGAGGAGAGAAAATTACGGTTTTGGCTACGAAAACCAAAGAAACACGATCCAGTTTATGACCTGCGTAAAGTGTGAAATTTACACCACACGAGCACCAGTTTGTTACAGTACAAGTACACTTAACACGTGTGGTCGGAGGAGGAAAGAAAATATTTTATGGGCTAGCGTTCTTGATGACAAAGACAGGGCAGAGAAGAGGAAGATTATTTTATAAGGACACCTTTTTTGACCCCGGCGGTTAAGTGGTGCAGCCCAAGAAGTGCTCTCCACCTACAACGAAGAGAAAAAATGGTATCTGGAGCGCAGTCACACCCAAAACCAAGGGAAAGAAATTTACCCCCTTTGGACATCCGACGAAGGGCACAAACTCAGTTCATGACCCAGCTGTGAAAAGGGTCCAGCGAGAAAGAAGATGCGGTGACTTTGTGGTTATTCCCACCACCAGTGGACAAATTACAGACCTCCACGGTTTGGATTCCAGTAGATGCCAAATTCCCTCCTGCAAAAAAAAAAGTTAATCGTCTCAGTGAACAGCATCAAAGGACCCTGTTAACCCTGTTTTCACCCCACCGGGACGAAAGGATCTTCTTCAAGTGAACTGAGTGCTTACTGAAGGACTGTTAGCGCTAATCGGCGAGGATAAAGAAAGAGGGAACCAGGAACCTCATTCGAACTCCGTCGTCAATTAAATGCTGTTGAAATTCTTAGACGGATAAGTAGACGTAAATTACGCATCTGGAACCCTCTCTGAATAGCCCTCTGGTGGCAAAATGTAAAACGAGTCAGTGTTACTTGTGCTGCGAGAGAGTACGGTCGTATGAAGAACGATTGGCATTTTGCGAATGGAGAGATAAAAATGTAAAAACAGACATGTGGAATTTATTGCGAGTGAAAGAAATAAACGGTCCGTCGAATCGCGAGAGTATGTGTATGTGAGAACATTTTTGGTTCGTCTTGCGGAGCGGATTATGCAATTGAGGATTTGAGTTTTAGTGAGAATTTTGACCTTGGATTTTACCGCAGTATAAGTTACAGCAGACAGAGTGGCTGCAAAACCGATCTTCATGGCGTCTAGTGTCTAGCCCATTCTCTCTCAAAATAATAGTATAAGTGATTATACATATTTTCCATTATGTCTTTGTCTAGCTTAAAAAAGGATGAGTTAAAGCGTGTTTGTTCCAAACTAAATATTCCATTCTCATCTTCCATTAAAGAAGTCGAACTTATAAGTTTAATTGAGAATAGTCATATTTATAAAGAAAAAATTGAGATTGTGAATAATATAATTTTAGAGGTTTTGGAAGAAAAACGAAAAAAATCAGAACAAGCTGAAAACTCAGAATTTATGTTTGTGAGAGCTCAGAATTTATGTTTTAAATGCCTTTCACCAGGTTATAATGTTAAAAAGTGTTCTGCGCGAAATAGCTTTTGTAGAAAGCCACATAATAAGTTTCTTCATTTTCCCAGAGAATCAGATCATTTTAGTGAGAGTTTTAAAAACTAAACTAGTGCAATAACAAATAAAGGAGAGGATTCAATGTCTAATTTAAATCCGGGAAGTAATATTTTTCATCCAACTTCTAGTGTAACCAATGAAAATGTGCAATCGTCATTTTCTGCTACTAGTTCGGTTCAAAATAGATCAATGAGTACTGTATTGTTAAGCACAGCTGTATTTTTTATTCGTGACAAATATGGAAATTTGCAATCCGTTAGAGGATTACTTGATGCAGGTAGTCAGTCAGATATTATGACTAAAGAGTGTTCAAATAGATTAAGGTTAAAACGAGAAAAAATTAATGTCACAATATCGTGTTTAGATAATACTTCAATGACTGTTACCAAGTTTGTTAAGGCTGAAATTTCAAATACTGATAAGAGTTTTAATCAAGAATTTGAGTTTCTTGTTGTAGATAAAATTATTGAGTTAACCCCAGTTAAATATTTAAATGTTAAGGAACAAATTCCTTCAAATATAAATTTGGCTGATAAGTTTATGGTTCCCTCAAAAGTTGATTGTCTTTTAGGTGCAAAATGGTTTTATCATTTTTAAAATTCAGAAAAAATACATTTGTCAAATTCAGAGTTATTTTTTCAAAATAGTGTTTTTGGATTTTTGGCTAGTGGAAGAGTTTCGGATTCAGATAACCAAAAAATTCATTGCTATTTAATAATTGATGATGATTAAACATTACTATGAGAAAATTTTGGGGATTAGAAACTGTTGAGTTAGAGACTCCTAAATCTCATGAGGCAAAAATTGCAGAGGAACATTTTGTTCAAACTCATTTTAGAGAACCTAGTGGAAAATACGTAGTTACAATCCCCCTTAAAGAAGAGCCCAGTTGTTTAGGGGAATCTAGAAGTTTAGCATTAAAAAGATTGCATTCACTTTGGGTTAAACTATCGCGTGATCAAAATTATTTAAATTTATATAAAGAATTTATTAATGAATACGAGAGATGTGTGTACACATGAGAGATGTGACACATGAAGCAGAACCAGAAGTATCGTATTATATGCCACATCATGGCGTTTACAGATCTGAGAAGACGACAACAAAGCTTCGCGTTGTTTTCAACGCCTCGAGGGAAACAACAAATGGAACTTCATTTAATAGCTTACAAATCAATGGAGGAGTGTTCCAAGACGACCTAATCTCAATCATGATGCGATTCTGCAAACATCCATCTGCCTATATTGCGGATATACAAAAAATGTACAGAATGATAAACATTCATCCAAGTCAGGGAAATCGACAACGTATAGTGTGGAAGGACAGTGAGTAAGTCCAGTGAAAACTTTCGAACTTTTAACCCTTACTTACGGTACTGCGAATGCCCCATTTTTAGCAACGCGAACGCTACTTCAAATTGCTGAAGATGGACACAATTTACCCCTTGCAGCGTCTATTGTCAAAAAGGACTTCTACGTTGACGATGTACTATCCGGTGCTAAAACTTTACCTGAATGTATAGAGATGCAACAGCAGCTCACTTCAATGCTAAATAGAGCTGGCATGAAATTGCATAAATGGCGAGGTAATCACCCACAATTGTCCTCAGCTTCTGAAACTATCAATGAGTTTTAAAATTCAGAAACAAAAACTTTAGGTGTTACTTGGGACCCTACTGGTGATTGCTTTTGCTATAAAGTGTCCATTACATCGTATGGTATTCATACTAAAAGAAGAATTCTTTCCAATATTGCTAAATTGTTTGACCCTTTGGGACATCTTGGACCAGTGATATCTTTGGCTAAGATATTTTTACAAAATTGTGGCTATTGAATCTTCAATGGGATGATCAACTCCCTCCTGAATTTCATAGTGTGTTGGACAACTTTTTAAAAGAACTAGAGTTTATTAACAACATAAAAGTGAGCCGATGTATTCTTCCATTTCCCGATGTTGAAGCGATAGAACTTCATGGCTTCTGCGATGCCTCAGAAGCTGCCTTCGGTGCAGTTGTTTACTGCAAATCTCAAACACCTGCTGGAGATGTTGCCATCAATATTGTCGCCAGTAAATCAAGAGTGGCTCCACTGAAGAAGATCACAGTGCCTAGATTGGAGCTCTGCGCTGCTGTACTGCTTATCAAGTTGATGCAACGAATCCAGACGGCTTTTCGATTGGAAGTTTCTAAAACCTACTACTGGAGTAACAGTATGATTGTGCTGTCATGGATTAAGAAACAACCGTCTCAGTTAAAAACCTTTGGAACAAACATTGTAGCCACAATCCAAGATCTTTCTTGTGATGAACAATGGAGTCATGTTTCATCAGTGGACAATCCGGCTCATCTTATTAGTCTAGGTGTGAATCCTTCAAAAATGCTTAAGAGTCACTTGTGATAGGTAGGCCCTGCCTTTTTAACGAACGGTGAATATTCTCAAAGAGAAATTCATGATAATGTAATAATGGACGATGTGCAATGTGAACTCAAAAAAGTGAATTGTGAACAGAACTCTTCATTTACTGTGTTTAATAATTCCTTTTAATGATATCCTCAACTGTAGTAATAAGTATTTTAAAATATTACATATTTTGAGTTTTATTCTTAGGTATGTGCATAATTGTAAACCTGGTAATGAGAAACGTTCTGGGCATTTGACTGTAACAGAAATTGATTCTGCTGAGAAAATATTGGTAAAATGTGTTCAAACAAGTGAATTTTCTAAGGAGTTTAAGGCTCTAAAAGCTACAGGTGAAGTAAATGCTGACGACCAGGTAAAGAATTTATATCCTTTCATTGATTCTGCTGGTATTATTAGAGTTGGTGGTCGATTAATATATAGTAATTTGCCATTTGGTAGAGAGTATCCAATATTGCTTCCTAAGGCCCATAAATTGTCTAATTTAATTGTAAACTGTTTTCATGAAAAATTTTTGCAGACCCACAGCAATTGTTATACCAAATTCGGCAGACATTTTGGGTAATACAAGGTAGATCATTGTGTAGAAAAATTGTGAATTCATGTGTTATTTGCTTTAAAGCTAACCCAAGATCTCATACTCAGTTAATGGGAAATCTTCCTGCAAATAGAGTGAGTAAAAACTATCCATTTAATGTTTGTGGGGTAGAATTTTGTGGCTCATTTTTTATAAAGAGTAAATATCAGCGTAAACATACTTTGAACAAAATTTATATATGCATTTTCATTTGTTTTGTTACGAAAGCAATACAACTTGAAATTGTAAGTGATTTAACTAGTGATGCATTTATGGCTACGCTGAAGCGATTTTTTGCCAGAAGAGCTAAAGCGGCCAGAATTTATTCGGATAATGGAAAAAACTTTGTTGGAGCAAACAAAGAGATAGGGAGATTTATAAAGTTAATTAAAGAACAAGATGAGCAATTTTCAAATTTTCTAACTAGTGAAGGAGTGAATTGGTATTTCATTCCTCCCCGTGCGCCACATTTCGGTGGGCTTTGGGAGGCTGGAGTAAAATCTTTTAAATTTTACTTAAAAAGAGTTGTCGGAAATTTAAAATTATCTTATGAAGAATTCTTAATTGTTATTATTCAAATTGAAGGAATGCTTAAATCAAGATCTCTTTTTCCTTTGTCAGGAGATACGGATTAAATGGAAGTTCTTACTCCTGCTCATTTCCTTATTGGTAGACAGCTTAATTCAATTGTTGAGCCTGACTTAATTAGTATTGTCTCAATTAAGTCATATCTCTTTTCAGTTAGTGTTTTTGCAAATTGAATTTGTGGTAGTCTTCTGATAAATTTTGTCATGTTATTGAAGATACTGGCAATAATTCTTACGATATCACTGAGGTGACAAGGTCAAATCCAAAATTTTCTCGATTGTTTTCAGCGTTATTTTTGTTGTAATTTTTATTTCTTACTACTGCTAAGGTGCAAGTAATTTTTCTAGTTGATGTGAGGAAGATTAGTCCCGGTGGGATCCGAGCACCAATCTATTCTCCTCTAAAGATCCTTCCATCTCCTTATATAGTCAATTTGAAGCATCCAACTATACGTCATGATTTGACGTCATAAAGATGGAGTTACGGGAATTTGCATTACCGATCTCCAACAACAACAGGCGCAACAACTGGCGTCAGATGTGGGCTGATGATTTCTCCTTTGTAAGATTTTGAGTTTAGTTTAGTTTTTATTAACGTCGCACTAGAAGCAACACGAGGGTTATTGGTGACGGAACTCGTAATTTTGAACCTCGGTCAAGTGTCGAGGACGACACCTGAGATGGCACCCCCTCTCCTAACTTTCATACCACGCCAATTGGAGGACTTTGGGACTCGACAGATTTAACGTGCATCAGCCTCGGCTACACGGTGGGTCCTTAGCGGCCAAGGATCGAACCCGCGATTGAACGAAAACCGCCGACCACGAATCCGAAACCATGACCATTAGGCTACCGCAACCACTGCAAGATTTTGAATATGTGCTGTTGGCTGACTGTAGTGGTAAGAATTTCATTTCTTGCAAGATCTACGGTAAAGTAAATTTTCTATAAAAAGTCCAGGCCGAGAATACTCTGATCCATTATGTCAGCCATATACACTTAGTGCATGGATGTTCTTGAACCCCATCTAATAATCACCATATACCCTGTCGCTTGATCACCAATAACAATCCTTCGTGAAGTTGTAAGAGATATTTACAACATAACGCTTTTTTATTATTTTTTCTCGAATCCATTTCTTACTGCGTAACATCTGCTCCTGTATCTAATAACATTAAACATGGTATATCACTGATAGAACCTTCTACTTAAAATCCATTATTTTCATCAATCAGGGAGGAAATTTTAAATTCTTTTACAGGGGTATTCTTGAGAGAAGGTGACATTCGCCTTACAAGACAACCTATATTTAGTTTTCCTGATTCATTTTATCTTGAACTAAATTACCCATTAGGCAGTATCTTTGAATATATCCTTTCCAGTTGCATGTGGTGTTTGAAGGTCGTTGAGTCTCCATGTCTTCTTTCTCGTTATCCCTACATTTTGTCAACAAATTTTCGAATATACGAGTTCAAACTTTTATTGATGATTGCTTTCCGGAATTAATATCCTCTATTTCTAGTTGTCCGAACGCGCAGTTTTTCTTGAAACTAATTTCACTGACTCGCATTTGATTGCATGTACTAGTGCCGATTTCAGCTCTTTGACATTCGACAAACGATTCACTTGATGTGGGTCCTCATCACGATTAGCACCCGAGAAATATGTATGGTCAGACTATCGGAAACATTGACAGGGCAGCTTGGAAAAGCCAAGTGCATCAACAGTTTGTCATCTATCGCAAGTTCTTGCAGGTTCTCTTCCCCGGCTTTCAGAAATATGCCTTCAGCTCCGCTTGATAATAATCAGCCAAGTGTCCTTCTCCAAATCAACATTCAAGAGTTTTTTTTCTTCAATTGTTGACAGATCAATTAACTTATTCGGCGGGATTGAATGAAGAACTGCTGATAATCCATGGAGAGAAGCGACGAATTGGCTGACACTTGTCGAGTCATTCCATTTATTGTAGCAACAAACATCGTCATATTGGGTGTTTCAATTACACTCCATTTTGTTTGCCTTTCGAAAGTTAATAATTTAATATTGAGGCGAGAAGTTTCTACATTTAAATTCAGGGAAGGAGCGTTTGAACGGATTTCCAACGCTTTAATTTTCCCTTCAACTTCCAGGAAATTTGTTTCAAAAATTAGTTTTTTAACCCACCCATTTTATCTTCCACGTTATCAAGTACTTTTTGAAAATTGTATTATATTTCTGCTTCGGTTTTAATTTGATGCTGAAAATCTTGAAACGCTTGTCTTGCTTTCTGGAGTTCCGCTTTTATTTCATCTTGTTCGGCTTTCGACTCTCAGTCGAAAATAGTTCAAGTCTGATTTTCATCTCTACCTTCAAAGTGAACAGCCTATAGAATTTATCTTCCATATTTCAGGTCACATGTGTTATCCCCAGTGCTTAATTCAGTTTTAGTTTTTATTAACGTCGCACTAGAAGCAACACGAGGGTTATTGGTGACGGACCTCGTAATTTTGAATCACGGTCAAGTGACGAGGATGACATCTGAGCCGGCACACCCTCTCCTAACACCCACACCACACCAACGGGAGGACTTTCTGCCCCGACAGATTTAACGTGCATCAGCCCCATCTACATGGTGGATCTTTGGCGGCCAAGGATCGAACTCGCGACTGAACGAAAACCGCCGGCCACGAATCCGAAACCTTGACCACTATGCTACCGCGGCCACCGTGACTGATGGTAAAATTTAATGGTGTAAGAGTCAGATATGGCTAAGCCGCATTAACCAAGGTATAACTGTGATCTAGACATTTGAAAAAAAATAATGGTGAAAAGATGAAAATTGCATGGTAAGTAGAAGGATCAAAAATAGAGCGGAATAGCTAGGGTATCCCGGGGGTACGCCTCCCCCCATGTTTACGAAAGACAGTAAGCCCCATGGGAAATGAAAAATCTCACTGGGGTGCTTCGAATGAGAGATGCCTGAACTTACCTTAAGCTCCCGAGAAGAAATAAGCTCATATATGGTCCTACGGTGAAGATATATGGAACTCCCTTCATCTTAGAGACGAAATACTACTTGTAGAATCCATGGGATGTCGAGATAACTAATAAACTCAATCTTGTAAATCCTATAATACCTTATAAGTTTCCATTTTCATGTAGAAGACGGGGCGCTATTATAAAACTTCTATGAAAATAGGACACACGAAACTGACACATAAGCAACTTTTACTATTAGGAGAAATCCAGTGTCTTATTGTGTTGGCCCTCTGACTATGAGACGCATCTTGACTGAATGCCTTACATTTAACTCAGATCGTTTTAAAAATTTTAATCGAAAACACTACCTTTAATTGATTTGGTTGAGGAAAACCTTCAATCAAATATCTTTCAATTTTTAAATGACACTAATTTTACTTCATATAATCTAAATCCCGAGTTTGAATTTGAAACTATTTCTATTATCTAATTGGTAACATCTTCACCTTCACTTCGGCAAAAATATCTCGCGAGGAATTAGAACGTAAATTCCAAAAATTATTCCGCAAGTGGAAAAGCGACGATGGAAAAAAACTGATGGTAATTGATTCTTCATGACCCAGAAGTTTTGAAAGAGATTGACGACAATCCTAGTGAAAGATCTTTCAGTGAGATGAAGACATTCAGAGAACGATACTACTGAGATCGTGAGTGCATACGTCGAAAAATAGGATAAAGAATATTTTGCCTGCTGTAGTTCCTAATAGGATTAACTGAAAATAAATGTAGGCAGTTTTGTTCATAGACGACAAAGCTGAAAGAAACATCGAAAACATAGATTTAAAACGAAACAGCACAGCACAAACATTAAACGCTATTTTCTTTCGCCATCATTTTTTCCCAAAAACACAAACGTTATAGCTTTTCTCTCTTACATCTGTTGCCACTCTCCAACAGAGAAACTTACCTCTCATGGAGTTTGATCCTGACGCAACACCTGCAGAGCTCGGAAGGGCAGTGGTATAGCGTGGGGAAAATTCCCCCCCCCTCCCAAAGAAAAAAATTTATTCAAACACAGCACAAATTAATAAAGATAAAAGCAATATCAAAACAATATCTTCATTTAATAACTACACTCTCATAACTATTAAAATTTCTCTTATAGACACTTTGGCATCTAATTGGATGAATTTCTATACATCAAAATGTTTGACGTTATGGAGACTGAGCTTCGCGCATTTGCGTTACTGCCTTTCAACATACTTGAATTTGTGACTGTTTACTATAGATAACGGAATTCTTGTAAGTGACTGAACATTAAAAATCTTTCAATCAAAGGAACCTGCATGATTATTTGCACCCCTTTTTGTAAGTTAAAGATGGCATGCAATGCAATTACACTGCATCATTAAAATGATTCCAACCTATCCTTAAAGAATTATTACATTTAAAACTAATTTGATAATTAAAACAATGTCCATGTATTCAATTTAATTGCTACTATAACAGGAACTTATTAGTTTAGTGTATTTAAATTGTATTTAAGTATTAAAAAAAATCAAATTATATTGGTTATGTTTTAATATTAGCAACATATTTTTTTGACTGAATTAAATGAATACCATTACAGTACTTTAGCAGTAATAAGGCAGATGTCTGATCACAACATTGCCAAATTAGAAAATCGCTCAGAAGGCATTTAATCAGCAAATTAACAAACTACAAAAAAAAAAAAAAAAATATACAGCCTCGATTGATAACCTATATTATTCAATTGATGTAGAAGACACAAGATAATTTTCCTGTGTAAAAATGTTGAATTAAGAGTATTTTATTATAAATTGCAAATGTACAATGGGAAAACAATGATAAACACAGCTGCATAACTTCAATAAGTTTTATTCTTAAACATTACTATTTCTCTCATGAAACATGGCATATATAACACAAGAAAGAATACAATGTCAATACATAAAAACTAGACTCGTTTCAAAACACAGCAGGGACAAAAAAAATAAGAAACTTTAAAATTAACAGCCTTCACTGATAATATATTTATTCAAAAATAGATCAGGTGAATTACTTCGTTTATCAGTACTGCACAGACAATACAGGTAAGTTTAATGCTCTCTTTAACACAAACTGTTGAATTACAGTAACACTAGAAAATTTAGAAAACCTTTTTGGCTAGAAATTTAAGCACAAGAAAATCTTTATGCAGTTTAAAAGTAACAATAATGTAGAAGAAATAGAGCTTCCACAAAAAATGTATATCATTAATTTGAAAATAGAGTATCAAAAGAGATCCCCCCCCCCCTTATTCACCATTCCACAAATAATACAATTAACCTATAGCTATTTAACATTTAAAAAAATGATAACACTATAGACATGTTTAAAAATTATAGTAACAAACATAAAGTAAAAATAATGCAAAAGAAAATCTGCGACTTCCACAGAAAACAGCAATCAATCAGTATTACATATATAATAGAATTATAAACTTATAGCTTTTCAATACAGAAACTAATAACTATGACAACACTAGAAGCTTAAAAATGATTTTATAGCCAATTACAAAGAGTACATATAAAAAAAAAAAATATCAAGCTATGTAAATAAATTTCACACACAGAAAAAGCCTTCACTTAAAAGCACAATGTAAAGATGTTTCATTTGTTAAGCATAATAATGGTAATTTTAGTATTTTTTTTTATTTAATAAAAAACTGGTTAATATAACAATAGTATTCAAATATTTTAAATTTATTGACATTGTAAAAGAAATTAGAAACTTTTACATATATTTAAAATTGGTTACAAGTAAGATTTATTTTGCATTGATGCCATTCTGCTTTTTATTTTTTAACACAAAAATTCAATCATATCAATAAACATGTTTAAGAACTATTTTAATAACATAAACAGCCTCCAAACCTACTTAAAATGAACACAGCATTTAAAAATCAGTTTTTAAAGTGAAAAACTTCACTCCATTGATATTGTGTACAACCTTACAATAAAACAGTTAATTGAAGCAACAATAATCCAATACAGAATTATTTACTATGTGGGAAGTAAAAACAAAATATTACTTATAATACTATTTAAATGACATTTTGTAAACATTTTCATTAACAAAAATTATGTACTTATATATATAAATCAGGCAGACTTATTTTAGAGCAAAGTTAATTCTGAGATGAACCCTTCACAGGATGAATGAAAAAGAAAAATGAAAAGTATGAATTCCGTTTAATTTAAAAATCAAAATTTTCATTACAGTTGTATATAAAACATTTAATACATCGTATGAGAGGTATATTTCACCATGGACAAGCACATGCAGTGGCAAAAATTTCAATATGTACTTTTATGTGGTCACTCCAGAGACTGCAAAAAATGTACAAGTATGTTTCCTGCATACAATATGTTAAAACTTAAAATGTTTTATTTATACAATTCTACAAATTTATTATTGATTTAAACTCCCACAATACACATTAATATATGTATAGCAAAATAATATAAAATCAATTCAATATGAAATGGTAATAAATTGTTTCCACACAGTAAATGAAGATTATGTACAAGGAAACTTACAATTCCTACATTTTCCTGGTACCATATTTAAATCGAGAATTTAATAGCTTCCAAATTTTAAAATAGACCACTTTGCTTCTCTTTACTCTCACTATCCTTAATGTTAGTGTAAATTGAGTTGCATACAAAATACTACATTAATGTCAAAAACTAATATTACTGAATTTAATGTAAACTAAAATAGAGATTTTGTAATTTATGAAACTAATAATAATCAGATGTAGATAATCCACACCAGCAATATAAAAAAAGGAACAGAATTCTTAAGAGTTTTATTGCAAGGAACAATTATTAATAGCAACAATTTGCAATTACACACAGCAACATAAAAGGCAACTGACTACAGCTCTTAACACTTCGAAATTGTTGGCCTTAAGATTTTCGTTGTAAGGTATAATTTAGAGCAACTATATGTGATTACACACTAGTTATTTTTGTTCAGTGTATAAATATAATGCAGCCTACTATAATTTTGTCTCTTGTTATTTTTCTCCAAAAGATAAAATACAAGTAAGATGACTACTGAATAACACAATTTTTAAACAACAGAGAAAAAATCTTATTCTTCAAATCTTGTTTGAAGTAAGATTTCATAATTTCAACTATATTTTAGAAACCACACAAGCTATAAAAATATTTGCTATTCCTCTTCCCAAATAAATTTCTTTCATCAAATAACTTTATACCATAAATTCATACTTCCACAAAACAATTAAATGCAATTTTAAATGTACTTAAGCATATTATTATACCCCCCACAGTTAAACCAAGGAAATATACTGCACATCACATATCAAAAACAATTTAATTGGTATAAAATAATTTTATATTGAGGATGGAATCATTAGAAGATACTTCATGCACTTAAAAAAAATTAAGTAGAATACTATTAAGATTCCAAAACAAAAAGAAAATACAAGTCCAGAGAAATGGCCAGCTGTATGTCTATATACATAAGATAGCAAAGAAAATTGCATTTTTGTAAAAGATACTACTGCATCAATATCATTGAAAAGTTCCAAAACAAGTTCACAATACTTCCTCTGAAAATTTATTTTACTTTGAAGTATTCATCAAAATGCTAATGAGGCAGTTAATCAAATAGCTTAAAATATATGCAAGTTATTTTTTACAAATACTTTCCTTTTAAAAATAATTTTAAATCACCAGAACCCACAGCTATATACTTCATTAATTAGATTACCATTATACTTGAGCTATTGCAATGTATGGGATTTTTGTACAACACAATTAACCCTGGACAAATCGATATTATAAAATCCTCCCAGTTAAATTACATAAAGTTATAACCTTGATCTATAAATTAAAATATTGGTCATGTTATAAATTATGCAACACACTTAAAAACTTAACATTAATAATTCTCAAGAAATAAGAACTATTTGATGCCTTTCATTTAGGTGACTAGTTATTCTGAAAGACAATTTATTTACATACACATTAAGTGAAATATGGCATTTAAAAAAACAATATTAATCCTAAGATATTTCATACTGTTATGTAATAAAAAACAAAGAAAGTTCTTTTAATCTTCCTTTACACCAATTAAACTGTCACAAAGGATATGAGATTCTTTACATTCATGATTAACACAGCAGAATTTAAAAGTTTATTACAACAAAAATTTCAATTAACAAGCAATTAAAAATACACAATATTTCAACCATAAAAGTTAACCACTTTCATAGAGAAAAAATTGCTTAGTTAACAATAACTGTCCAATACTAAGTTGCTCCTTCGATATTTACAAAACAATTTGGGAAGAAAGTAAATATCTACAATACATACAATTTAAACCTTAAAATTAAGCCAAAATCTCTAATTCAGGTAGACTCTTTATGCTACATAACAATCTGTACACAAACATTTTTACAAATGGATGCAACAACAAAACATATGTATGATGCAATATAAGATACATAACATTTTAGTAAAAACTCTGCTCACTTACAAAAATGCCATCCAGTTGTATCAGAAAAACTTCAAATATACAACTGCTAAAAGCCATATGCATATGATTTCCAATTAAGAAGATTTTGTATGCAATGTGAAATATTAGAGGACTATGTACAATGAACATATGAGTTTTTACAAAAAAGTTTGTTAAAAATGAATAAAAAGTTAACATTACACAACGCAGATGTTACATTAATCAGGAGGCAAAAAACTTGACAAATGGTATTTGCGGCGGATGTGTGGTCTGACATCTTCATTCTAATGGAATAAATAAAAAAACAAGATTATTTTCCAATAAGACTTGATAAACAAACATGCAAACACAGTGTTGTGCATAAATTATATTATGAACTTATCAAACTTAAAATGTTTGCACTGGAAACATGGTATCAGTATGAATGTGAGCGAATGACAGTGAAGTTTAATAGCGCAAGAGCTAGATGAGGCTATGATGCATCAGTTAAGATGCAACAATAGTATAGACATTTAAAAATAAATAAAATGGTTGAAAAAGAGGAACAAAAATAGAGAAGGATTACAAGGTATCCAGGGTGCATGTCACCTGTGCTTAACCAAGACTAAACCCCATGGGAAAGGAAAAAATAATTAGAGTGCACCTTAGGCAAATGATGCCCATACTCGCCCGAAGACAAGCCCTACAGGTCAGTAACAATAGGAATATGAAAGCAATATTGACTGTATTAGTTAAAATTACCTCTAAGGCAAAATATATTTGTGCTATTTTACTTTGTGTTTTGTGGACTTTTAAAAACTTCAGATTTCCACCTGGGACCTTGTGGTCCTGAAGATTTTTTTATATTTGTAATCCAAGAGCTATTTTTCAGCTATCCTACCTTGTGTCACTTACCTGTAAAATTATTTGCTGAAATAAAAAATTTTAAAGTTTAATCCCTTTTTAAAAGGTTTCCTGTATATTCATTATAATATTGGCATTTCATAGACATGCAGTTTTTTTACTATACCTTTAATAATTTTATTACAGTTTAAAATTTCAGAATATTTTTTACAAATTATAAATAGTGATCCTTTATCTTTTTAATGACCTGAATGAATTTAGCCAGAAGGATTCACAATGCTCTCCATCAGTTTCAACACAACATGGGAACCAAGAGTAGTACCCTTTCTAGAATCAGATTCTTTACCGCAGTAGAGGGAAAGTTGTAACAATATCCTTCATTTCCACAGATACCCTAAAATATCCAAAATGTATTGGTTTGCCTCGAATAAACCGTTTCAAACTATTCCTACCCTAGTACATGATAATCATTTCATCAATGCTTAGATTTCTAGAGAAGTGTCCGAACTTCATAAAATTATTATTCAGCAAGGCAAACAAAGAATTTACCTTGACAGATCGATCCTCGGGATACCGACTTACTGCTCCATTGCCCACAAAGTGTAAATAAGATTTCAAATTTTGGAAACTATTTTATGACATGTCATTTTTCACCAGAGTAATGCCAAGGTCTTCAGCATCCGACCAGTAGTCCCGTTCACAGGTATTTGAATAACCAATTAGAAACAAAATTCCTAGAAACATGCGTATTTCATCAGCACTTGTCAAGAAATAGTGTTTTTTTTTTTTACATCTGTTGCATATCGCACAGTTTCTTTTATTATGTGATTGAAAATTTCATTGGAATAAAACTCCTCAAAAAGCTATGCTGGATATTTTTCTTCCAATGTAGTTTTCATCTGCTTGAGCGATTCAGTCTTTATCCAAGATCACCAATATTTTTTAGTTTTTTTGTCTGCATTTTGTTGTCTAAACACTAGAGTTTGTGAACACTTCAGATTCGCAAATGTCTCCAACCTCATCAGTCCCAGGTAAGTAGTTTACAATAACCTCACCAGTATCTACTTCATTGCCATCCCCTTCATTTTCATCAGTTAGTTCAATGGCATCCAGTGGTAACAGCAATTTTTCAAAGTCGCTTTCTTCTAACTTCAGAAACCTTCACATGGACATGACTGTGCGGGAGTAAAATGCTAGGTAGGATTATTAAAATTTTTACTCTCAGTTATAAAGTTAGAAATAACGCATCAAGTTGTGTGTGTATTGCCCCACTGTCCTCTATTTGGAGGACAGAAAAATAATGCGCTACAACTTACCCATTACTAATAAAGCCTTAAATAACCACCAGAATTATATATATATATATAAAAAAAACTCGCATACAAAATGCACAGCTAAGTGTCTGAAGTAAACTGAAAAGAAATTCTGCAACTGTAAAAAGATACAAACTATGCCCACTAACACGAGAAATAAGTAGAGTTTCTAGACTGGCGAGACATAACTATTGCTAGAAGCTTAGACATACCTCTACATATTCCAGCTGATAAATATTTGCTACAAATAAATACAGATTTCCACACGCTATTTTTCAGCTGTCCTCTGGACAGGACAGAGGTGAAAACGGGTCTTATTTGAAAAAAATGCATACGTTTTAATTGCCTCACTAACTGATTATTAAATAATAAAACTGCAAGATTCCACTTTTAAAATGCTAAAATCCTACTCTCATATTTCAGAGATGGGGAGGAAAAAAAAAAAAAAAAAAAAAAAAAAAACTTGTGACCACATCATTTATTGCATAATTGTGATTTTAAATTTTTATATTAGAATAACAGATCTGAACAGAGAATGTTTTTACATAACCATAAATCTTCCAAAATCTTTTTAAATCCTATATTGATTATTTTGACTAGAGTAACATTTCAAAACAAATAAATATTCAAAATAAAAAAAAAAGAACTATATTATGATGCTTATATAACGTTTTAAAGAATTAGCACAAAAGATTAGAATTTTTAAATAAGTTCATTTGAATTCCTACTAACTTCCTAGAATTTATAAACCTTAAAATATAGATATATAATAAACAATTATAATTTTATATTTTTAAAAATTATAGTTTATCCATACAAATGAATTTCCTTCAATGCAAATGAAATAAGGTGCAAGATGTAAATTCACTTGAATTGTCACATGTGCCAATTACTCAAGTACCAGATAATTGTACGTTTCAAGTTTAAAAATTGGATAATTCTAAAATTATATGAAAAACAAAACGAAATGCTAATCTGTAACAGTAAGAAATATTCAGAATACGATTTTTTTTAAATAACAAACCACTTACCATAAATGCTAGATTTTCCAAAAACGGAATCAACTTTTTCAGTTCATCATCTGCCTTATCAGCAAACCAACTTTCAATAGGAATTCCATTTTCCAACTATAATAATAGAGTATGATTATATTGTATTACAGAGCATTACTGAACAATTAAACTGATATACCAAATACATACTTAGATTTAAGGAGTAAAGTGTAGTTAATTTCTTTATGAGCAAGCCAAACTTAAATTTATAATAGGTCATATTTATAGATAATTAAAAACATAATATGGAAAACAAATTCCTTTATATTCAGCCTAAAAAGTCATTTTTAAGTTGTATACATTAGATATCAGAAACTGCATAGAAATTAAATTTTAAGCATCAAATTCACAGGAAAGTTTAAAAACACCTATTAGAAAGAGCAAACCTTATAGGAGACTTATGTAATAAAAAGTACATTTTACTTTAAATGTATTGGGGGAAGAGTGATCTTTAAATAAAAAACATAAAAATGATAAATTATCTTTTTATTCTGATAAAACTAAAAAAGTAAATAATACATAAAAAAATTATTCAAACAATTTTAAACTGTTTTATACAGAGGTTTCATTCATGTAAAGTAACACAAACTTTTAAAATTCAACATTTTTGCATTACAGTGCATAAAATCAACCATTTAAAATGAGGTACATATGCACAAATAAAAATTATGGAATTAATTGAGAGACAAGAAATAAGGAAGTCTTCAAAAACATTTATCTCGCAAATTTTAAACAAAACTACAATCAAATTTAAATTGATGCATATTCTCAATAATCAGGCCAAGTTTTTATCATCTAAAACCTATTACAATTAACACTCAAGATAAACTTAAAAAAATAGAAACTAGTTGTGATATGTATTTCCCAAGTCCAGACAAAGAAGCAATACAATATGCGAAAAATGAAGTGCATATTGTACATTTATAAGGACAAATCTAAATCTTAAGATATCAATAGGATAAATAGTTCATTTAGCAATCCCCCAACTAAAAAGAAAAACAAAAGCTAACAAACAAATGAGAGCCAAAATATATATTTGTGCAAATTATCATTAACAGTTTTTCTCAACACTAAATGATATTCCTAAGCAAGATTACAAATCCATAATATGAGTAATGGTAATAACTGGTTTTTAGACCAAGATAAATAAATTTACGAAAGAACTCAAACAAAATCATAAAAATAGCAGCTTCCTAATTTACAACTATTTCAGAAACCACGAATTAATATTACAAATCAATTACAATAGCAAAGAGAGGGAAAAAAGTAATCAAACGATTAATACAAAAAACCATGTGTACAATTAACTTAATGCAAAACACATACAAATTTTTTAAGTACATAAATTCAGTTTTCAATTATCACATTTAGTTTAGTTTTTATTAACGTTGCACTAGAAGCAAATCAAGGGCTATTGGCGACTGACCTCGTAAATTTGAACCACGGTCAAGTGATGAGGACAACATCTGAGCTGGCACGCCCCTCTCCTAACTTCCACACCACGCCAATGGAAGGACTTTGGGCCACGACAGATTTAATGTGCATCAGCCTCGGCTACACGGCGGGTCTTTGGAAGCCAAGGATCGAACCCGAGACTGAACGAAAACTGCCGGTCACGAATCCGAAACCATGACCACTAGGCTACCGCTGCCTTTTAATTATCAAATGTATAAATATGCTATACAGAAAATAATATTTACTTGATATCCAAATGCTTGAGGAGAATTGTCAATTATTATAGTTTTTGAGAGATCCCTTCCTAAAACTGTAAGGTCTTTGATGTAATTTCCAGCAATACAAACACAATGTTCTCTATATAGGCGATATCTAGAAAAACAGTAACAAGTCACAAAGCTATAAAATGTGCCCTTTCACAAATAAGAAAAATAGACTAGAATGAAATTAAAAATGCAGTTTACCTTAAATGTTACGAGTCTGATTTTTTTTTTTTTTTGGGGGGGGGGGGGGAAATAAACCACCAAATGTGGCAACCCTAAATTTTCTGTCTCAACATGGTACACTTAAAATTTATTCTGTTCTTTTTCTAGCTTAGGCTTATTATTGTTTCCTCATAAGTTATACATGCATCAAACCTATGGCTTTTTTTGGAAGGGAGGGGGCAATTAAAGTGGGTTCTTTCTATTTATGTCTTCAACCTCTTTGAAACTATTGTCAGTTAAAAACATTACTGGAAAGTTACTGAGCAGTTTAGTTTTTATTAATGTCGCATTAGAATTGGCAACGTAAATTACTGTGCAGATCGATGAGCAGTTCTTCATTAATTAACATTGACACCTCTTTATATTTTTAACATTAAACTTTCGCTGATTGGAATGAGTTATAGAGAAGAGTTAATTTGGAATTAAAAGACATGGATTCGTTGCTTATCGAGATAATCAAGATGAAAGCATACTGTGGAATAATACATGAATGCAGGGTTAATTGGGTCCACTATAAGTGTTCAAAAATTCGTCGAAAGTGTGAAAAAGGTACAACTAATGAACATTAATGACATTGCAAGAAATGAGGAACCCATGATGTTTGAAAAAAATTTAGGGATAGGTTTGTTGTTTTACCTACACTATTAGAGTATATGTGTGATTTTGGTTAAGGAAGGTATATGAATGAGATTGTGAAGAGTGAAGTGTTGCAGATTGGTATATTCTTTTTTGAAAGAAAAGAAATGTTCAATTTATGTGCAAGGTTCTTCAAATAACAAGATTTTGATTTGGAAGATGTAAATATTTGTTACAAATAAAATAAAGATCCAGATGTAGATCGTAATGTTTAGTCGGAAGAGAGAGAGAGAGATTAATTATTTTACAAGCATAATAAATACCTCACAACTTTCGAGTATTTGTGAAAGAGGTTGGATGAGAGATGGAAGTTTGATGACGTTTTCAGACACTTTGACAAGATATTCATTTAGGAATATATCCTAAATGAATATCTTGTCAAAGTTTTATATTTTAAGTTGCATATAGCAACTTAAAATAAGGATCCCTTATAAAAATAGATTGGTAAAAAAAAATTTCCGCACTCTGTAAAGTGTCAGTTACTAAACTAACTATTTGGTAATTTTTAAAATCGTACCAACGGTTGGGATAAACAGCATTTTTACCAAATTACACTTCAAAATTGTCAGGATGAAATATCAAGAATTAACTGCTTACTTAATGAGTTTCCTTTCTGGATCCAATAGGTTCAGGAGATGTTGTGCATACACTTTTTTTGAAGCTGTGAATATAATTATTTCAAACGTTTTAGAAAGCCTCTCCAAAAATTCCACAATAAATGGGCGAGTACGAACAAACACCTGAAAAATTGTTAAAAATTTTAAAGCAATTTTTAAAAATAACACAAGAAAAAATTACAGGGACTTTAGAATTTTTTCTTACTAAGTTATTTTTACTAAATATAAATGAGTTTCTCTTTCAATTTACCAAACATCTATTTTGTTTTGAACTAATAAATGATTAAAATATTATTCTGACAACAAATTGAATAAAGTTCCACAAAGGAATTCTTTTAATAGGCAGGTCAGGAAATAGACAAATGAAAATTTGCAGCACCGTTTAAAAAAATTCTTATGCAAATAATGCACCATTCATCAAATTAAACACAGTAGATTAAAACTGGATGTTTATACCATGCAAGAACAAAACAAGAATTTCAAGTACTTGTCAGCTTAATGAGACATTGCAATGAAGCTGTAATCATTAATAAAAAAAAATACTCTAATAAATACTGAAAATATATGAACAATATTAATTAAACGTACTGCATTATGGCAGGGAAGATTGAGGAAAAAATTGATTAGAATACTGAAAGATCTCCTTTGTAAGAACTTGGGTCATAAATATTTGAATTATGATGCAAATGTGCTAACTCTCAACAAATGTGTATAGTAGAAAAGAGTTGTGATGATTATGAACTCATAGCTAGAGTTTATTCTGTTGAGACATTGTTTTGAATTCTGATGACACTGAAGACCCATGTTGCAACTAAGTGGAGAATTAATAAACAATCAAATCAATCTTTGTGAAAATGAGTATATCATGAATGATAAACCTTTGACTTATATATCTGAAGATGAGAATGATTTGAAACCCCTACAACCTTCCAAGTTTAAATAACAGTTTCATTACTTGCATCAGGAAAAACTGCAATATCTTATCTACCATACAGTTTTTATAAAGTTCATTTATCACATGAAAAAATCCGTAAATCGCAACAAAAACAGATAAGGGAGTGTTGCTTCACTTTACTTAAAAACAATGTAATGACATTACTTATCGATTTGTTAACCTTATAAGATACCAATGGTTAACCAGTTAATAAATTCTTGTCAGTATGTAAACACTCACAAGATGCAAGTGAATTAATTGGCTCAGAATTTCTGGCATTCAAATTTCTACTTAAATTTTTTAACTCATTAAAAACATGACTGATAATTTAAATTGTAAATTAGTCATCAAACTTCTAATATGTCTTATTTGATCTACTGGCTGTACGCCCTAACAATGCAATATATAATTTCTGCATTTATATTATAGCCATAAAATTCCATTACAACTTGGATGCAATACAAAAAGGAGTCTTGGTAGAAAGGTAGAGATCAACAGAAGGCAAAAGGACACTGATGCCACTTAAAACATGAATATATATATATTTCCTGTAGAGTGATACTACATTTGAATAAGGTGTGGTTATGATTAAAAGTATTATTGAGATAGGAAACAAGGAGAAAAAGCATACGGATTGGACATTAGCCTAACAGTGGTTGATGTTTCCAAACACATTAAACTCCATTAGAAAGGGGGAAAAAATCACTAGGGTACCTCAAGATCACGATGTCTATACTTACCTAAAGAAGGTATACCTATGAGGGGAGGCAAATGCGAGGACTTGGGAGCCTTTACAGATTTAACATTTTTAAGGCAAGTTTTCATTAAAATTATGACAAAAACCCCATGACTAAACAAAAACGTCAGCCACAAGTTCATGACCACATCCTTTAGATAAATGCCACCAAGCCTTAAATAAGGAGATTGCGTCCTGGGGGAGACAATACCATGTTAATAGTACATTTGATCCAGTCCGGATAAAGTATAAAGCAAAAAATCCTTAAGTTTCTAAGACCAAGTTTTTGGACTTAATGCTGTTATCTTAAAATGTTGTTTAACTATTTATGTTGCAAAATTCCAATTTTAAAGAGGGGGGGGGAGGGTTGGAAATATTATCAATTGCTAACATTGTAATACAAAATCTCTACTTTCACAATCTAGTTTTTGCATTAAACACTGGCTTTAGAACTATTCCTAGCATGTATCGCTTGAGCAGTGTGAAGAACATTACATTGAAGCTGTTAATTGACATTTTTCTTATACATATCAACATATTTCAATGCAACAACATTGCAGTTTCAACATATTGTAAACTGCAAACTTATTGATATGTAGTCAAAATTACAACACTTTTCAACCAGATTAATTTATATGAAAAACATGGTCAACCTTTAAAAAAGCGCAGTCCGAGAATACTGCCAGTTGTATTCAATAAGTCATGATGAAAACATGATTTGTGTGCCAGTACTAAGATTTTTTTAAATTTGCTTACATAAGTATACAAGTCTATTTGTTTAGTAATTTACACAATTTTAGAATTTTTTCAAAAATCAAGCACTTGTACAATACTTTGAATATTAGTTATTCAGCTAAAGATTCACCTCCAGTAAAACAAAATTGTAGTCTTCATCATTACAACCAAGATTACTTAAAATAAGGTTAATTTCCTTCATGGTGGCATAAAACAATACCACTACATTCAACTTCAGTAAAATGCAAGTAACCGAACACAATTTTCCTGCAATGTAATAAATTTGTCTCAGTATTTGTCTAACAATATAGCTTGATAAATCAATTTCCACTCAAGAAAATTGCTTAATTTTGCTGCTTATATAACTGCATATTTGTAAAAGTTTTGTTTTGGTTCCAAAGAATAAAGTTGTCTAGATTCTTTCTTAAAGTTCCAAGTTTATTTTTTCACTTAATCATATACTTTCTATAACAAATAACAACAAAGCACCAAGGAGTTGTCTGACGGAGACAAAAATCAGCAGATAGAAAATTATGTACAGAATAGCAAATGATTAAAATTTCAGAAAAGTTGAATGATTTCAGAGTTACATAGTTACAAAGTAACGAGCTCAATAAGGTGTTGACCCCATCTCTAGCCTGCATGCAAGCTGCAACGACATGGCATAGAGTGATAAAGCTCCCTGATGGTCTGCAGTATTTCTTGCCAAATTTGCTCCAGTTGTTGGGCTAAGTCATCAACATTCCCTTGTAGATGCAATCGCCTTCCCATTATATCCCAGACATGCTCGATTGGAGAGAGAGATCTGGCTGGCCAAAGAAGTGTTTGACAAGTTGAAAGACAGCTCATAGCAACACGTGCCGTATGTGGTCTGGCATTATCTTGCTGAAAATAAGAACAGGGTACTGCAAAAGGAAGGGTAGCAAAACAGGTCTCGGAATGTGGTCGACATACTGCTCTAATGACGAACAAAGGGGTTCAGCTATCGTCGGAAATGGCACCCCAGACCATAACTCCTGGTTGAGGACCTGCATGACGTGCAAGTGTGAAAGAAGGATTGGCACGCTGTTCTGGAAGTCTCCAGACACGTTTTCGATGATCATCAGGACACAGTTGAAAGAGAGATTTGTCGCTAAACATTAAACCTCCCAAGTCAGAATCATTCCAACCTGATCAAGCCAAGCACCACTGTAATCTGGCTCGACAGTGAGCAGGCGCGTGTGGCAGGTGGCGTAGCGGTAAGTACGAGCGTAGATTTCACTCTATCGCCCATCTGTGAATGGTCATGGTGGGCACTCGTGTGCAGGTCTCGCGTCCAATGGTTGATAACGACAAATCAGACGCTGTGACAGTTGATCTGACGATCTCTCGGTCCTCCCAATCTGCTGTGGCCCTATGTCGAATGCTACCATGATGATGCTGACGCATCACTTCAACCCATTTGCCCAACCTGCCTCTTTCAATCCAATGATACAACCTATTTCAAACCCTGACAGTAGCTCATAATGTGCTTGAATCCTGTGGCGAGGCATTTTTTCAGTCGTTGAAAGGTACCCTAAATCGCAATGCAACAGAAAATTTGATCATTCGATTGAGAATCACTTCTTATATACACCTGCTAAGTGCACAGTTCCGAAGCACTGTAGCTCCCCCTATTTATTCACTGGACGCCAAATTTTAATCATTTGCATGTTTAGTCTAAATGTCTTTGGATTTGAAATTTCCTTACAATTGGGTGACTCCTTATTACATAGTGTTTTTTTTTGGTTATGGAGTGTATTATTAAATTAACAAGCATGCACACTGTCAATTGGAAGAATATTTTCCTGAGACATTAAAGCATTACTTAAAGGGTAATTTTATCAAATGACTGTACAAGACTTTCAAAATTAATAAACCATTTACAGAAAAAACATTCAAAATCTACAAAATAACCCCAAAGAATTCTTTGCAGCTAAGAGTATTGAATTTAAATAATTCTTCTGCTAAAGCATCGAGTTACTTTAATTATTACGTGCAAAAGGCTTATTTTATTACCAAAGACAATAAAACTATACTTAACAGGCTTGTTTTCCCGAAATTCTAGGTACAGTTGCAGTGAATAAGATAAAAACTTAATTGCTTTCTAACAATACTATTCAACACAGAATTATTGTTCTAAATCTATATTACCATACTATAATAATGGATACATTGATAAAAGAGTTAATGATTTTTTTGGTCATGTCAAGTTCCTTGACCATACAACTAGTTCATAAATATTTAATGCATTTGATAATGATAATGAAAAGAACTCAATTGGATAAAACTCAGATGGATTATGCACCAATACACTTGAAAGTTTCAAAGCAAAAAAAGTAGCTGACAGCAAAATGATTTTTACTCAAATGGTATTATACATAGGATGAACTTAATTGCCAAAAAATTGTTGCACGACCTGAACACAGTTCCAATTCAATCCATAAAATAATTATATCAAGAGCAAGGAAAAATAATCCAAACTATTTTCCACATTATAAATGTGAGCGAGTGATAGTGGAGTTTTATGGTGCAAGAGCCAAAGCCGGTTATGTTGCAGGAAACAAACACAAGGTAATAAAAAAAGGCGATAGGTTAAAACTTCAAACTTGGCGTAAAAAGCCAATTTGTTTTTAAAAAGCAAAGAAGTCATGGTGGGGTTTTTTCCCCATCAAGTCAGACAGTTTTAAAACTGAAGAATAAAAGACAACACAACGATGATAAAAGACTGGACAGTCAATTAAAATGTGATGTACAATGTAAGGAACAAGGCAGGAAGGATACTAGGGAGCATCCTCCCCAAACAAAAGATGTTTATGAACGAGTGAATGTAAAGTTTTTATGTGCAAGAGCCAGATTTGGCTATACTGCGCCAAACAAGATTTAACTGTGGTCTAGACATGAAAAAATTGGAAATAAAAAGGACAAAAATTGGTTGACATGGAGGGTTGAAAATAGAGAAGGATTGCTAGGGTATCCCGGAAGTGTGTCACCCGTGTTTACCAAAGACAGTAAACCCCAAAGGAAAGAAAAAGATCACCAAGGTGCCTCAGGGTCATGATGACTGTACTTACCTAAAAATAGGCAAGTCCCCCGAGGTCCCCTGATATAATCCCCAGGGGCATGGTGTCTTGCTATCTCCCCATATGCTGGGTACCTGTTTAAGTCGCCTCTAACAACATGTACGAGCGACAGTGGGACTATTCTACCATACCCGGTCACCACACGGATCATGTTTATGAGCGAATCGAATATGTCCATTGTGAAAACGAGTCAATCTGACATTCGCTCTTAGCATTGGAAGAACAGGCCATTCTCCAATGACATGCTTCACCAAGATTTGTTTGTTTTTAGACTAAAGACTCCATGATTCCAGCCATGTCCGATTAATAAGCTTTAAAATGAAACATCTTTATGTCTTCTAGCAGGACTGCGAGCTGCATAGAATTCATTGCTGATCATGCTGCCGAGTCCGCTTTTTTCCACTGCCCAAAATATCTACAAGACTAGGTATACAACAGAATTTTATAACATAACCCCTGCTATACAGATGGCAAATAATGTCGGCAATGTCAAGGTTTAAATGTGGTCTAGACACGAAAAAATTGAAAAAGACAAAAATTGGTTGATAAGAAAGGTCTAAATTAGAGAAGGATCGCTAGAGTAACCCAAGGTTGCATCACCAGACAACAAATACAGTAAGCCCCATAGGAAAATAAAAATAAGGTTGCACAGAGGTCATGATAACCAAACTTACCTAAAGAAGACAAGTTCCCTGAGGTCCCCCAATATATTCCTTAAGGGCAGGATGCTCAGTTATACCCTCAGATGCCGAGTATTCATATTAGTCTCCTCTTATGATATGCATGAGTTACAATGGGACTATTCTGTCACCATACACATGTCCATATAATAAAAATTGTAATGGGATCTGAACACAAGTTTATTTTGTGCAGATGTGTAAAAATTGTAAAGAAGAAGAATATTAACAAGACTTTGCTAAGACATGAATTATAAACATTTCTAGGAATAAAAAGTTTAGAATCAAACAATTTTCTATGAGAACTGGATTGAAAAACTTAGTTACTTGTTGGACACATTTTCTTTAAGAATTAAATTTAACTCCGAAAAGAAATATTACAACTTTTGACTAATAGAATAAAATAGAGAAAAACTATCCAAGAATAGTTACAGCTAGAGTACAAACGAATAAAAGAAAATTATGAAACATTTCCTTCATTTTTTGAATACATAAAATGAAGCCAATAAACATCAATTTAAAAATTAAAAGTTGTAGAAAATTTAACAGCATTTAATAATCTATTTGATAATATCCAAAAGATATACCATTAGGAAATATATTTTTATAAATCTGTTAATTGAACAAGATAGCAAGCATTATTGATTCAGAACAAGAATTAAAATAAATTGAGATGTTACGTGTCATTTTAGTCAACAAGTACAACTCACTTATGGTTAAAGATATAAAGAATATCCAGAATTGCATGAAAATGCCTTTAAATGTAGCTGCCATTTCAACCACTTGTTTCTGTGAATCTATATTTTCCAGAAATGAAGAACATAAAAAATTGGGGAGCCATTTGAACATATATTGAGCTATGCATGCTCACATCTACCTTAAGAAAGCCCCCCAAAATAATTCCCATGTGCCAGGTGCCCGGCAATACCCCCAGACACTGGTTGCCCATTTTAGTCTCTTCTTGCAACATGCATGAGCTACAGTAGGATTATTCTTTCACACCCAGTCACCACACAGATGAAATCATATGCGGTAGCAAAATACTTACATATCAGATTAAAAGCATAATGCGATAAAGCTTTATTTTTATTTGTTACGTTAAATAAAATATATAATCAAGTTATACAAAATCATATTATGTCTCATCTTATTAAAAGTCATCCCTTTTTACTCTGCCTCATCAAGTTTCAAAAACATATCTTACGAGTAAATTATTTTGAGTTCCATTAAATGATGAACCAAACTTGCCATACAAAGTGTACAGGAGTAAAAGCAGTACAATGTGCACTTCGGAAAGAATTGTTACATTTCAGTATGCACAAAAGGGAATCTCCAATATCTATAGCAGTCCCTTTATTTGCCTGAAGTTACCATTTTAATAACTTTTTGTTAACCAAATATTAATTTAATATACTATTCAAACTTATTACCTCTTTAAAAAACTTGCAGTTTTAAAAACACAATATAATATATTACAAACTAATCTAAAATAAAACATTTCTACAACAATTTTTACATACCCGATATTGACTTTCTTGAAACACTACTGGGAATGTAAAAGAAGCATCATCCAATTCTTCCAAGCTGCAGTGAACTAGAGTTTCATCCTTTAGTATCACAGAAAACACAAGATTAAGAGTATTCAAATGATGTATGAAGATGCATTTTTTCCAAAAATTGATAGTACACACAAACCAAGAATGAATTAAAATACTTCCAAAAATAATCTAAAATAATGACAACTCTCCAGCTAAAAAATATTACTGAGCAACATACAAAAGTTGTGGCACTCTTACATAATTGCTTCCCCATGTGCTAGAGAGGCATTTCTTAAACTGAGGGTGGCAACCCAAAATGGGATCACAAAGTGAAATGCTCTGGGGGGGGGGGCCTGGAAATTCAATTTAGATACATGAATTTAAAAAGACAGCCACAATTTATTAGTTATCTCTAATATATTACATTTCTTATTCAGTGAAATAAAATCACAAATGCATATTGAAAAATAACCATTAAGAACATTATTATAGTAATGTCTCATTGCAATCATATCATATTTTTGAACCAAAATGACAGCTTGTATTTTAAGTATAGTCAGTTGTTTTTGTATCACCACAAAATTGTTCAGAGCAAGAAAATTATTAAATTGTATTTTACTACTTTATTCAACTAAGGCTGGAATTTAAATTACTGTTATAATAGAAGTTATTTATATTTACGATAAATTTTTTTTTTACCCAGACAGATAATAAAAAATTCGAGTATTTCATTTTAATCTAACAAAATGAATTTAATAAAAATTAAATTTTAAATTTATTAATTTTTAAATTAGAATTAGAAGTTGAATAACGAAGCCCCCCACCCATCCCCGGAGAGGTTACATGCATACTTACAATAACGTACAAAAAACATCAGAAAAAAAAGGGGGGGGGAGGGAAAAAAAGGAAATTTGATAATTTCAAACATTATGACAAAATATAAACAACAACTTCAATTTTGCAAAGCATACACAAACAAAACAAAATTATTTCAGAGATACATTTTTATGACACTTAAATGAATTACCAGGTCTAAGACAAGAGTGAATTCTGGGCTACTTCTTGTTTTTAAAGGTAATGCTGGACCACGAGCTCTAATCTCAGGAGAAAGTGGGGGTAAATGTTTAATGAATAAATACCTGAAACATGTTTTAAAAAGACATTTTAAAGTCTAATTCATTTATATGGAAAATTACTTTAAAAATTGATTGAAAATAAAAAAGCAGTTCAAACTTTAAAAAAAAAAAAAAAAATCACTTTGTAAAAGTATTCTTTCAAAACAAATACAAAATACAGAGCAGAAAATTTGAATCTCAATATGAAATTCAAATTACAAGAAAGACATGCAGTATGGAGAAAATGGATTGATCAGAAGTAATGAACAGTTTAAAATTTTACAACTATATTCTATAAAAGAGTACTTTATATAGATAGCATTAAATGCACACATTACAGAGCCTTTATTAATTAATGAGCACTTATTTTTTTGCAAAAATAGTATTCATTCATAACTTATCAAACTTTAAATTCACTGCCAGCAATATAATTTATATTATTTTAGCAAAAAATTATAGTTCCTGGGACTATTGATATGATGATCCTGATTTCTTTTTAAAAAATCAATGCTTGGAATAACCTTACTGGAATGAAAAATTAAAAAGGACAGAAGTAAATTATCTTCATCGTATTTTGTGTTCTTGCATTAAAATACACATTAGTGAAAAGTTGTGCCTTAGAATCCAAAAGGTTTGTGTTTGAAAATTCTACTCATTTTCAGTGCTTTGTTAACTGAATAAACATATGGCTCATAATTGAGAACCCTTCTGACCAACAACAAGGGCTCAATTAAATTTAACCTTTTGTGGATCATGACTGAGCCTAGCTTGTATTCAAATAGCGCATTACAAACTAGTTCTGCTTGCTAGGAAAACTCCGACTAAAACAGCTGCAAGCGAGCCCTACTCTTAAATTTCCCCGTTGTGTATTGACGAGTTAAGCTCGCTCACCATTATCCCACATTGCTACTCACAAAATTTAGATAAGGCATACAGATGGTAGTACAGGTGTAATATTTTTTGCATAATGGAAGAGGAAATGTTGCATATTCTTTTGTTGTTGATCTAGCTATTTCTTGTGTAATTTAATAGGATTTTGTATCTGAAATAGCTCGAAAGCGAAAGCTAGATAATCACAAAGTATAGTATTTTTTTTATTAACGTCGCACTAGAAGATGACACCTTAGATGGCACCCCCCTCATAACTTCCACACCACGCCAACTGGAGGACAAAAGAAGAAAGTTTGTGAACAGATAAGGGAAATGAAATTCAAAAAGGTCAGTCAGTAGGAATGTATTTTGCTTTCATATTAGTATATTATGAATTTTAAGCGATGTTAATTATTTTTCCCTTTTAGCATAATGGATAAAATTCATTATATTCAAGCTTTGTCACAGATTGTTCAGCCACACAATGAAACATCCATTGTTGTCCCTGCAGTTCCCTCCAAATATCCAATACTGCAAGTATAATGACATATCATGTCTGTTAACTAACTTTTATGATGCCAGGATACCACATTTTTGAAAACACTAGTGCATGCTGTTCTGCAGAAAGCAAGTTAATTTACATATACCCCCAAATGCAAAGTGAAGAAAAATCAGAAATAGATAAGAGCTGACAGAACTTTTGTTTAAATAAGAACTAAAAGAAACTCAAATACCAGATGGCAAACACAGATTAGACATGTCCATTAGAGTAAATAGAAAAATTAGGCAACTTATGCTTGATTTCTCGCTTTCCATTATTGGTGGCATAACATCATTTAGTGACATATTTGTAGTTTGGTCAAAATTACCAACAAGGTTTTACACAAATATAAATTTCTTTTAAGCCATCTACTTCAGTAGAATAAATGTATACTATCAATACAAAACAGTATATCTTTATACCAGATTTAATGTTATTTTTTTTAAAGGGTTTTTTTGCATGCAACATTTTATACAATATTTACAATACAATAATACAATTTTATACAATACATAGCTTTTACTATTTAAATTAGTTATTAGTGATTTTCCAGTAATCCAGACATCCTATATTTCAATATACCTGCCATATTACACTTGAACTATTTTTTTGCTATAGTTGTTTTAATTATTTCTAATACAAGTACCATTTGAAGGAATGGAGCTCTATTAAATTTTTAATAAATATGTCTAATACTTAATATGAAATACAGTTGAAATTTTCATTTTCTGAAGTTCACTTAATACATGCATACTTTTAAAATTGCAATAACAATTAACACATACGGATCAAAAGTATTTTCCCAGTCTTCAACAGTTTCTACTACTACATCTTCTGGTGAAGGAAAATCTGGTTCATATGGTAAAGCTGCAGTATTATTCAAATTAGATTTGCAGAGGATTTTTTTATCTATTACAGACTGCCCATTTGTAGTTTCACCTAGTTAAAAAAATTGGTTTCATAATTATTTTACTCGAAGAAAGATATTCAAGAGAAAGTAAATATATTTTTCTACAAATTCTTTGTCCTTCTACAGTTTTATATAACCTATATATAACAACTTAAATTATGCTTTTAAAATTATGATTTAACAAATATAATATTAATAGCATTCTAAAAATATGAAATTTATGTGTAAACATTACACCATTTGAGCCTTTAATTCAAAAGAGCCAAAAAGACAATCCTTATAACAAATTGTAAAAACACAATACTAAATAATTTTCTACAATATTATATTCTTATTTATCATGTTATAATAAAGTATTTTTCCACTTTAATTATACCTCAAAATAAAAATAGGTCTCATTGCTAAAAGATGGCAGTTGATACTTCAATTAAACTACATTGTTAAAAGTCTATTTTCACAATACATAACTATCAATCACATAACCAACTTCTAACCCTCAGCAAAGATGAAAGTAAATATATTTTTCAGCCTCATTCTGAAAATTCTTTTATCCTTTGATCTTTAACAATAAAGTATATCACTTTTGACGAGTTATGTCAACATTTATACTTTGAAATGATATGAATTAGCCTAAATTACTTCAAATAAAAATAATTTACATTAAAACATATTTAAAATTATAATAAGTATTTCAAGATCTAGTAGACAAAATTTGAAAAATATGCAAGGATAATCTAATCAATCATGTTAAAGCATTTCAAGTTATAAAACTTACACTAATCATTACAAAATATCGATCTTGCATAAAATTTTTGTACAGTTTTCGTAATGAACATCATTAAATATTTGCAAAAATTTTAGTAAGTGGAAAAATATTTACAGAGACAGCAGTAATTGAATAACATGATCATTTTTTTCCCCTTTTAAATTTTAGTTTGAATTTTATTATATTTTTTTTTCTCTTTATTAAGCAGACATCACAACATATTGAACATCTACTACAAACAGATGCTTCATTTGCTAATCATCATAATAACGCGACACTGACTAGCTCCCTATAATTACACTAACCCATGGAATACCCAGTCTGAGATAACTAGGTGCTCCAACAATTGCTTACATAATCATATAAATCCATACAAGTTTGGGTGTGTTGTTAATATTTGCCAGATTTCTTCCCAAACCATTCTGATCATCCTTAATAATGCTGTTGAAAGAAACATACACATTTTAATTTACGTATGCAAAAAAAGCGGGTATACTTACGTTTACTCTGATAGCGTGCATTCACAGTTAACAAACACATCAAAACAAATGTTTCATTAATATAAAAATGGAACATATCCACATCTTTCTATGTAAAAATCGGATTTCTTTTAAAACACTCGTCTCCTTTTAACCCATCATTTTCAGAGTTAAAAGTTTTATTTGTATCAAGGATGTAATCACAAATAGAAACATCAAACCCAATAATTAATATTTAAAGCATCACATTCTTGTTTGTCACCAAAAGCATATCGGGCAAGTAAATCAACAAAATTAGATTTATAACAAAATGTTTTACCTAAAAAAGTTTTCAATTGATTTTTGGTAATTTAATAATGTTATTCATTTAAATGAATTGCCTAATTGCATCGAATTAAAAGCACATGCCCAAATTGTATAGATTCTTATCTCTCTCCCATTTCAGATAGCTAAAACTGTTTACTTTTCATAATTTTTAAAAGGAAACTTTTTTACATTCTCAAACTGAAGCTAAAAGAACTTATTCATTCAAGTTATTAAGGATGACTTTCAAACTTTGACTGCAACAAAACAAAGAGCAATTTTTATAAATACTTTCGAATAAGCAAATTTGAAATATTACCTTGAATTAAATGATTAAATTCCACAACACATTAAAGCTTACCTTCCAAGAGGCAATATATAGGAGAAAATAAGGCGCCATCAGGTTCTGCAAGTTCACAGGGAGATGGATCTGCATTGAAACATGCGATGAGAACAATTAAGCAGTATTCAAACAATTTATTCAAATTATGAGCCCTAATTTCTCAAAATAGCATGTTTTATAGAATTTAGATGGCTTTTCTTAGGAAAAACTTCCTTGCTGACGAAATCAGCATAACTAGTTCAAGACTTAATTTAAAATTAATCTAATTAAGTATTAAAATGACATATATATATATATATACATACACACACATTAGTCATTAATTACACCCTATAGAATTTATGCAATTAGTATTGAGGCTCTCACACAGCAAATCGATAGATCTTTAAATCAAATTCCCAAAGAATCCAGTTTCGGAGATCGTGAAAGATGGGATCTCTATACATAACCCCTTTCTTAAAACAGAAAAACAAACTTTCCCAATACCAATAATAAATAAGATACTCCTATAATTTAAGAAAATCAGTTTTAAGAATTAGATTAAAATATGTTTTGACAGAAAAAATTATAACTTGCCTGTATACAAATGTATATAATGAAATTGAGGACAGTACAATTCAATTATTACATTTATGAGGGCTATTCAGAAAGTAAGGAACATTTTGGAATTAAAAAGAAACTAAATACAAGAAAAAAAATTTATATACATCAGAAAGAGCGACTAAAATTCTACTTTTCTACATAGTCACCAAACAAATTGAGGCACTTATCATAGCAATGGACAAGCTTTGAAATTCCTTAGTCATAGAATTCTGCTGTGTTAGCATAGCTTTTGTGCGACTATTTCAAACAACAAAGTCCGTGAAACTTGGGGAAAACTAAGCAAAAGCCCTGTTATTGTGAAACAGTGGTTTCCACAAATCTTTTCATCAACTTTAGTGACCATTTCACCAGGCACAATGCTAGGGCATCCACTCTTCTCTTCACCGTGAACGTTAGTTTGGCTATTTTTTAAACTGAATGCACCATTTCCGGATTGAACTTTCATTCATAACGTTGTTTCCATACACTTGCCGATAAATGTCCATAGGTTTTTTTGCCAAAAAAATCTTATCACAGACCACACCTCACAACTGGCGGGATTTTCAATTACAGCGCACATTTTAAATATTGAAAAAACGGGCAACGTGGAAATGTTCCCGTTGCGATGGCTGGAAGTCAACTGAGATGCCAAGCACGCAGACACCAAAACATATACGATTGCCAAGCATCTAGCGATGGAAATGTTCATTACTTTCTGAATAGCCTTCATAAAAAAAAAAAAAAAAAAAAAAAAAAAAAGGATATACATAAGTAAGGCATGAGTTTCATGCATTTTTCAATGAGGAAGATATAGATATACAGTATTCCCTATATAATGCAGCACTTCACCTTTCCAACCCTGCCAGTAATCTGGCATTTTTAAACAGGGAGACAAACCTTAAAAGATACTATTTTACACAAAAACAGTACATTTTTTTGTAGTTTTAATTACTTTGTATTTGATACTTTATCTGCATGTATTGTATTAAATTTTACACAATAAAAATGAGCTTTTGCTCCTTAAATGTGTTGATTTTCCAATTATACAGCAGTGCACTGGCCCGATATCCACCAGGTTACAGAGAGTACTATACTGCAAAAATATGAACAACTTTAAAAATTTCTAGTAACCACAGAAAAGAAAAATTTACAAATTCAAAGAAATTCAACTTGGCTTAAAAAAGATTAATATAAATGCAAGCAAATATACTAGTATTTCGTCAAAAAAATTTCCACATTTATTCTAAATGTATTAAAGAAACCTTTTCAGACTGAACATTTTCATGCTCATCAAGATGTGTAACTACAGGTGCAAAACTGTTTTTCAAAAAGAATGCAAGCCACAAATGTAATATAAACCACAATAAAAAAAAAATCCAAGCAAATACTTATAAAAAAGCCATACAAAACTTAGATTTCCCCTTATTTTTTCAGATTCCAAATAAGTAAAAATAGAGTTACAAATTTTCCAATAGTGTGAGGGTGAAAATGGTTCTTTGATCCCATGTTAAACCGAATCATTTAATCAGCTTCAACCACAACATGTCCATGGAGAAACTTTATTATGTAAAAAATGTAAGGTCCCAATTCAAATCAATAAAAAAATTATGACATCAGATACTATGTTTAAGCACAGAAATATGAAGACAAGATATTGGCACAGCATTTCAGTTCATTACTTTTAATTGTTCAGAATCCAAAGACAGAAAATGAACAATAGCAATAAAAAGTAAATGCTACACAGTAATAAATTGGATTCAATTTTTAATGATTGTAATGACTACTTTTGGTTACTAAGAAGTGGATTAAATTGCATGAAAACAATGAGTCATCTGAAATACAGGTGCATTTTTTTAAAGCTATGTGTATTCTTACAGTAAAATTCTGAACACTATGCCACATATCCTTAATATATTAAACATATAAAATTCCATCTGCAACAATTTAACAAACAATCTGCACTAAAAATTTTGCACAAATATATATCAGTTACGAATTTTGAGACTCCATAAATGCAAAAAAAGTTCTTGTAAATGGTTTCAATAAAACTAATAACCCACCCAACTTCATTACATCAATAAGAAATTTGCAATACACAATGTGAAACATGTCAAGATGAAAATTACTAAAATATAAAAAATATTCCACTATGAATATCTGCAGGAAATTCAAACAAATACATACACAAAATTATCAAAATATTCCAATACTGAATTGATCAATAAATTAAGACTTATTTAAAGAAATCTACATTTGCTTCTTCAAAGTGTTCTAAATATAATTTAAGTCAATTAGTAACAAGTTTAAATCAACTATATATGGCACACGAAATAACGAGAATAAATTCATCTTAGAAATTCACAATTCCCCCCCTCTTTTAATATACAATTATGCAAGTGAAAAGTTATAAAAAAGTAACATTTAATCAAGATTACCAAAACTTAAAATGAAAGAAATTTATATGGTTATATAAAGAAGTTATAACTACCTGATTCCAAAGAATCCACTTGCTTCATTTTACAATTATGAAATACTTTCGATTTACGATTTTTTTTACTTTTCTTAATTGTCCTCGAGCGCTTGTTTAACATCTAAAAATGAAACAAGACTTGTGACAAACATGTAATTATATATAAAAACTGTTTAACATTTATTATATCTGACTTGTAATACAAATATTTTAGTAGATGCAAGAGATTAAGACAAACCTCTGTTTCAAATTCCATTATTAAAAATGTAGATATAAGTGAATTCTACACTTGCATACACACAAATATATACAGGATTCAACATCTAGATATAAATAGAAATTTAAAAAGAAAAAAAATGAAAATAATTTCAGAAGAAATTAAGCTCTAATTTAAACTTGTTTAATGATATAGAAAAAGTCTGTTTATTTTCCTTATTTCCAAAACATCAGCAATAAATAGATGTATAAATATTTATAGTTTCAGCAGTTACATATATTTAAAAAACTGATCCCTGTATGCATGAATTTTTGTGTGTATGATCATGTATACACATACAAAATAACTTACCATATCATAAAATTAGTTTATCAAGCAATATGAAAGTTGATGGAAATTTTTTTTACAACAAATACTTTATGCTTTGCTATCTTCATTTTTTATCTTTATAAAACACTAATATATATAATGCAACACATCTAAATTTTCTAAAAGGTAATAAGCAATTGCTCCTTTTACATGGATTCACTCTACAATGCTACAAATACAAAGCCTCAGAGGAAACCACAATGCAATTTGAGGATTCCTTAGTATACTTTATTGGATAACCATACATATTTATCTCCAGCTGTGTAAAGAAGATCTGCAATTCGATAAAACATTCATTGCTATATACTTTTCTTTCAATAAATATAATTTCAGTAGCAGTTATTCCAAGTTTCATGTGAAACTCTGAAATTTGTCACTCTATTATTACACTTATTTTTTCCCAGTGGATCAAATAATGTTAACAAAGGCAATGGCTTTATGAATTTTTTTAGAGAAGCAAGGGGCACTGCATTCATAAGAGATGGCTTCAAGTTCAGCCTGTCACTGGCACATGTGTGTACTTCTGTAGTAGGATCAATCTTATTTAATGTCCATATCTTGTCCTTATACTTTTGTGTGTGTTCTGTACAAGTTAAAATCTAGAAATCTTTCTAATGGAAATGCATGCAAGTTTCTCAAGTAAAAATAGTAATTAAATTTAAGTTCTTATTCCCATGTAAATTAGTTAATTTTTCGAAAAATAAATGTATAAATTTATTTTATACATTTTAAAAACATGTGATCTTGAAAAAAATACAAGATAATTGCTTTTTTAATTATAGTAAAACTTGTATGTTTTAAAGCCGAAATGACCATTTGAAAAATAAAAACCAAGCTCCTAAACAAAATTCACATCAGCCTCATTTCTTCACGATTTTAGTATGATGACAAAAGGAACTAATCTTAGACTTTATAAACAACATTTCCTCCTTTTCTAAAGAATATGGGAATAAGAGGGCAAGAAATTTTGAAAAGAATTATAATTTTACACTTTAAAATCTTTTAACTTTAAAAGAACCCAAAACGTATAGAATGAAAAAAAGAACTGGAAGAAATTATAATGCACAGAAAATGGAAACTGTAGACGAAGTTACGAGAAATTCACACTTATCACATTCCACAAAAGCAGTTCAAAACCTTTTGAATAAAAATCACAATATCTACTACAAATCTACATAATAGGCCTCAATTTGCAAAAAAAAAAATCTTCGACCAAAATAGAAGGATGCAATTTTGTCCGATAAAGTAAAATCTTAATGAGTCAGGTGACTAATTTTGTTATTTATAGTATAATCTACATAAACTTAAGTTTCCTCCTCCTCCAAACATCAATATGGTGGGGGCATAGCAATGATTTGTGGTGCTTTTGCAGCAAACAGAACCATTAGTTTTTATTAACGTTGCATTGAAGAAACACAAGGGCTATTGGCGATGGACCTCGTAATTTTGAACCACGGTCAAGTAATGAGGACAACACCCGAGGTGACAACCCCTCTCCTAACTTCCACACCACCCTGATGGGAGGACTTTAGGCACCCAACAGATTCAACATGCATCAGCCCCGGTTACACAGCAAGTCCTTTGAGTTTTTTTTTTTTAGTTTATATTAACGTCGCACTAGAAGCAACACAAGGGCTATTGGCGACGGACCTCGTAATTTTGAACCGCGGTCAAGTGACGAGGACGCCGCCTGAGCTGGCACCCCCCTCTCCTAACATCCACACCACGCAAACAGGAGGACTTTGGGCCTGAACAGATTTAACGTGCATCAACCCCGGCTACACGGCGGGTCTTTGGCGGCCAAGGATCGAACCCGCGACTGAACGAAAACCGCCGGCCGCTAGTCCACGACCTTGACCACTAGACTACCACGGCCCCTGCAAGTCCTTTGAGACCAAGGATCGAACTCGCGACTGAACAAAAACTGCCAGCCACGAATCCAAGACTACGAACACAAACAGAACCATGAAAATAGTCTTCATCAACTATAACGTATGAATATTTGGAGTTCATATTAAGTAAATATTTGTTACTCAAGCACCTCCCCCATTACTCCAGAATTTTTTCTTCAACATAATGCCTCCATGCACATTTCTATAAGCACAAACCCTGGCTTAACTTATTTTATTGGCGACAGAGAAACTGTAACTAGAATTAAATAGAAATTTTATAGAGCCTTCTAGTTTGAAAAGTTTTTAAAAATTACACACAATATCAGTGTAAACAGGATCTTGTGTTAACCAAACTTGGAATAAAATTTCCTTAAGCACTTTAAAACCAACTACGCAAATCGATGGTGTCTAGGTATATTCAATTGGGGAATAGTAGTTTTCTTAATTAAAAAAAGTATTATGCACAGTACTCCCTCTATAACTCAGTATTTCGCCTAACCCTGCATTTTTACACCAACTGATGAGACATGGAACATTTTCTGTCTTTTATTTATTATGTAACAATGCAGGATATCATTTCAAAACACATTTTTTGTAGTTTTAGTTATTTTGCATGTTTTGACACCAAGTATTGTATTAAGCTTCATACAATACATAGCTTTTGGTATAACTGCGTTATTATAAGTGGTTTTCCAGCATCCGATGGTGTTATGGTCAGTTATCCAAGAAGATATGCAAACTAGAATATGCCCTTGTACGTTTTCTTTAGCAATTAAGCTTCATAAGGTCAACTTTGTTCAGCTCCTATTTGTTGTGTTTTATGTATTGTAAATGTTAATGAATTACATTCATTCAAAATTATGTGTGAACTGAAATTCACGACATCAGTAAGTAGATGTCTTTTACTTATATGCGTGTTTGTTAAGTGTATGTAGACAGATCCCCCGCCCATTTGTTATAATTAATAAAATATATTCTACTTAAACTTTATAATGGTCATAAATTGCTTAAATCACAATATGTTGTTCTTATTTTTTTTTTCAGACAGTGCAGTATTTTAAAGCTTTTTTTAGGGTCTTTCAAACATGACAAACATTAATTTAAAACATAAGCAAATGAAAAATGAAACACCAATAATCAAAGCAGTTAATTAAAAATTCTACATTTATACTTATCTTCCGAGTACAGGAATTACAAATTTCATTAAAAAGCTTTCATCAATTCAATTTTCAGCGATTTTACAATTATGGCGAAAGAGCCAAATCTGTGCCAAACAATAGTTTAGAATATCTCGAGTTTTTTTAAAATCTAATCAAGAGCAAATGATACACAAAAACAAAGATAAAATGACAAATGAAAATCTTAATTATGTAAAAAAACAAATTTAAAACAATACAAATAAGTTACAGAATGTAATTTATCCCATTAAGTCAGACAAGCTTTCAAAAAAAGTTTAAAAAAATGAGACTATAATGAAACACTGGACAGTCAATTAAAATGTGACGAACAACATTTAGGAGACACTATAGAAAAGACAACCAGGAGCACTCTCGCCAAACAAAAGATGTTTGTATGAAAAACGTGAAAGTCCAACACGAAGGCAAATCAATCCAATATTTGCTCTTCACATTGATACACCAGGCCATTTTTTCTAATTACGAGTGTCAAAAAAGGAAACTAGTTAAGGCTCTGGAGACTCCACTAGTATTGCTACGCCAAAATCAAATTTCCAGACGAAAAAAATAGGATCGAGCAAAATTTAATATGATGTAGGCATGAAAATATCTACTATGTGAAATCAAATTTCAAACTCAACAAAAAATTTTCAACTGTGCAATTTTTACATCTTGCATAGGAAGTTATTATAATATAACAATAAATCTTACTCTTAAATCATCAGTTGAATTTAATCTATGGGATCTCCTTCTTGCAGTAATATTTCTTCGAATGGAGAGAGACTAAAAAGAGAAAATCCATTTTATTTTCAATTATTTAATTTAGAAGCAAAATGAATTTACAAATATAAAGAATGCAACTAATTAAAAACAATGACATATCAGCAGGAAAACTACTCAATGTTTCCCAATTGAACCTATTTGTAAAATCGGTTTTTAATTTAGTTACTTTAACAACAAGTTTACAAGTATTCGTAAACCATATTTATATCCTATAAAAAAAAAAAAAAAAAAAAAAAAAACCATTTTCAATTTTACTTAAAATGATTCTTCATTACTGTTATAAAAAGATCCAATAATCATAAAATTGTCATTGTAAAAAAACATTTATCAAATATAAACATAAAACTGCATACATTTTTTTTTTCACAAAATTGGTAGTAAACAGAGAATATACTAAAATAGATCCAATAATCAGAATACTACAAAAATTAAAATATTTAGACACTTTTTTAAATACCAGAGAAAGTTTATGCAAAAACAATCCAAAAAATACATAAAATAATTTGAATGAATATAGCTTTTTTATATTCCAATTGCTAATGAGTACAATGTCAGAAAGACCGAGAAAGACGTTGAGCTTAATTTTAAGCGGGGAATGTACAAAAATTTGCTCTATTCATTAATACAAATATTACACCCATTTTCTCAATAAAAAAGAAAAGTCTATCAATTCTTGATTCAAAAGGTTGTATATGCTTTAATAATTTAAAACCACCATTCAATAATTTTTAAAAAGTTCAAATTATTATAACTTAAAGCTTACTATTTAAGGTATATTAAAATTGCTAGATAATACATTATGAAAATTTCTAAAGGGCATAATAACCTTTCACATACCAAATCATCTAAACATTGAAAAGTCATATCAAAAGAATAAACACACAAGCAAGAACAAACTTTTCTTGAAAAGAACGAAGGAGCTGTTACACTAATAAAAACTTTCAAATCCATTTTTTTTTTTTTAAAGAAAATCAAGTATTAAAAAAAAGTGTTGAATAGCTAATCTAATGTACTAAATTTTTTAAAATCAAGTTATGAACTTTCAATACAATAAAAAAAATACATAAGATAACTTGTGCCATTCAACTAATTCAGTACCCCACCCTTACATTACATAGCTAAACAATCAGAAAAATTTAAGCATCTTGACTGAAAACATTTTTAAAAATTTTGAAATCGGACTGTTATTAAGTCATTCTAGAAATAACACTCTTCAAATAAAAAAAAAAAAAAATATGTGACAAATTTAATGTCCATTTAAGGTTAGATTTCCATAATATTAAAAATTCAGAGAATTCTCAATTTTTAATTAATATAACATGCTGAACTGTAATATTAACACCTTTGCAACAATGAGCACCACTGGTACACTACTGCATGTTGCGATTTTACATGCTATAAAATCAACAGAGTTCAAGTTAAGTATGTAGTCACCAACATGTTAATGGTCAAGTGGGATATCCAACTGTTTACAAGTATGACAAATATTTATAATTATACATCATTAAACAGTTCAAATTTCAGAAATTGCCAAGAATATCCACTACAATTATTAAATACATTTTACATACAGTGGCACAAACAATTGAGGATACACCTTACTTTTACTTGATAAATCCAACTTTCAATCAAAATAACACCTTAACCAGAAGTGCAAACGAATTTTTATTCTTAGACATAACAAAAGGTTTAATTAACAGTAAAAATAAAGAAAAACCAAGGACAAAATTCTAAAATAAAACTTTTTAGAGGCATTTCAAATAAATATAAGCAGATTTTTACCTCAAAAAATTGAGGATACACAAATGAAATTTTTATTTAACTACCACTTGATTTCTTTTTGCTTGCTACTAATAATCTAAGTTTGGAAAATTTTATCCTAAACTTTTTCAACTGTTATTTCTGTCTTTTGAAGTTGGTTATGAGAATATAAAGCTGTAATTTTAAATGGAAAATGGCTCCTTGGAAAGAGACTAGTATTGATGTAAGAAAATTTATATTAAGGTTATTTAAGAAGGGAAAATCTTATCGTGAAATAGCTGAAATTGTCGGTAGAAGTCACTCATGTGTCCAGAAAATCATTGGGAAATTTAAACGCGATGGATTAATTCAAAATAAGAGTGGAAGAGGAAGGAAAAGTATTCTGAGTGATGTAGCTAAAAGGAAAATTTTAAAAGATATCAAGATTAATCCTAAACTGAGTGCAGTCAAACTAGCTGCAGAAACTTCTCGAATAATCTGCAGAAGTGTAAGCGCTGAAACTGTGAGAAATGTGATTAAGACATGCTGGATATAGCAGTCGAGTAGCTAGAAAGAAACCTTTCATAAGCTTACAAAATCAGAAAAAGCGTTTGGAGTTTGCAAAAACTCATCAGTTGAAGACAGAAAACTTTTGGAAGAAAGTTATATTTAGTGATGAAAGTAAATTCAACATTTTTGGAAGCGATGGTCGTCACACCGTTTGGAGAAAGCCGAACACCGCTTTGGATCCAAAAAATTTACGTCCTACAGTTAAACATGGTGGTGGCTCCGTCATGGTTTGGGGTTGTATGGCTGCAAATGGGGTAGGAAATTTAGTTTTGATAGATGGTATAATGGATCATAAGCTTTATATAGACATACTCCGCAACAATCTTAAAGAAAGTGCACAAAAATTGGGTTTAGATGGAAATTTTATATTTCAGCACGACAACGACCCCAAACACACGGCACGTAATGTCAAAATGTGGTGTCTTTTTCATTGTAAACAGCAATTGCACACATCGCCACAATCCCCTGACATCAATGTCATAGAAAATTTGTGGGCCACACTAGAAACAGCGGTCCAAAAACACCAGATTAGAGACAAAGCCCATTTAAAGCAAGTGTTACAAGAAGAATGGGATAAAATATCTCCATATACCACTAAAAAATTGGTCGAATCGGTACCAAGACGTTTGGAGGACATTATAAAAGCCAAAGGACATGCAACAAAATACTGATACTGTCTATGCATGTAATATATCGAAAAAATTTCATTGGTGTATCCTTAATTTTTTGAGGTAAAGATCTGCCTATGTTTACTTCAAATATTTGTGAAACTTTTAATTTTAGATATTTTTTTGTTGATTTTCGTTATTTTTACTGTAAATTAACCCTTTTATTACGTGTAAAAGTAAAAATACGTCTTCTTTTCTAGTTAATGTGTTATTTTCATTAAAAGTTGGATTTATCAAGTGAAAGTAAGGTGTATCCTCAATTGTTTGAGCCACTGTATAATTAAAATTTCTAACCCACTTTTATCCATGTTTAAGAAATGTAGGCAAACTTTATCATAAAGAATTATATTAAATACCCTTCCCGCCCGGGGGGCGCCCCAAGAACAATGCTATAGAAAAACAAAATTCATTTATAAAATTTGACTATCACAAAAGAAACTATGAAAAATATCCAAAAAGTACAGGGAGACTAATTTCGCAAATTATTAATCAAATTTTAAGCATCACTAAAAATACTCCTATTCCCACTTTTCCAATATACTGAAATGTTCAACAGCAATTTTTCATACAATTTTATTAGCACTCTGTTTCAAATAAAACATTAAATACAAAAGCCACAAAATAGACGAGTAACAGTTAACACAAGAAATTAATAAAAACTTTTATTAGTTCTTGAATGTTAACTTAGTAGACATTATAAGATTAATGGTATTTTATTATAGATTGCTAAAATATGCATTGCTAGTGATATGTCTGTGTGATGGTGGGGTTTAATGACACAAGAGCCAGAAATAACTAAACAAGATGTAACTGTAATCTAGACATATGAAAAAATGGAAAAGATAACCGACAAGAAGGATGATTGAAAATAGAGAATGATCATTAAGGCATCCAGAGAACACGTCCCCTGTGCATCAAAACAGTAAACTCCTAGGGAAAGAAAAAGATCACTAGGCTACAAATCATGGTCATGATTCCCGTTGCTGCCTAAAGAAGGTTAGCCCCATTAGGATGTTACTGAAGGACAAAATTATGCGTTTATTCAAAGCCAAAAGTAATGGTACATTGGAAAATATTGTATTTCATTATCAATAATTTTAAATAATTAGAAATTTAAAAACTAAAGCTACTTTAAGTGGTTAAATTTTTATAACATACTGTAATGTTGGCTGGAGAGCAAAGATATAAAGAGAACAACATGGAGCCTACGAATCCAACATGCTTAATGTAAACAGATTAACCTCTTCCTATCTTGTTGAGAAAAATTTAAATTTTATCTGTATGGTTAGGCCCAGATTGATTTATACTTATCTGAACAAATTTATATACAATTTAAATAGATTTCCCATATTAATGGATACAAAAAAAAAAAAAAAAACCATTTTAAACATTTTCTAACATATCAGCTCGAGTACTACAAAAATTAGAGCAAAATCCTAAGAATTTTTTTTTACAAATTAATTTCCCCCCATTATGTTTTACTAAAAAAAAAAATCCACTTTCAGATCAAGGAATACTAGAGAACTGGATCATACAGCCAAGGACATTTGAAATTTTCTAAATTACATACGAAGAAAAGCACGATCACAGTGAAAATATTAAAGACTAAATCATGCAAAAAAAAAAAAAAAAAAAAATACATTTAAAATTGATATACCTTGCATAATCCAAAATATATTGTATAAAATCAATTGTTCGATGCAAACAAATACAAAACAATTTACCAGTAAAGGTTACAACTGTCATTAATAAGTGAATGACAGAGGTTTAAACAAACCAAAACTGGCCAAACCAACAAACCACACCAATCCTGCCTACTTATAGATAGCCACAAAATATATACTCCAAACAAATCCTAAAAGGAATTTGTTACTTAAAAATCCTAGTCAAACTCTAGAAACTTTAGCCATTCCACTATTATCAATCGTTTAAAATTTCATCTTAACTAGAAATAAACATGAATTAATGACATTTCTATAATGAGTTGTCCATCTTGCAGACATAGTAAAAAGTAAGAATAAAGAAGAAAAAAATTTAATGTTCAAAATACAATTATTAAGTACTTGTGCAAAATCCTCACGATATTCTGCCAAACCCTATGCTGTAAAAAAATATCTTGCCAATAATGGAAAGCAGGAAATCAGTTTTTCTTTGCTCCTGAGCTTGTCGCCATAACGTAATGTCAAATACGAGGATTTTAATAATCTTGTTTTCACTATTTTGGGCGGCCATGATAATTTGACCATTTCTACAATCCACTCACAAACCAATCATTGTTTTAAACAAATAACATAAAATAAAAATAAACAAAAGTTTTATAAGCCATTATCAATCTTTAACATCTACACTCGCATACAGATTAATGTGGCGTCAGATTCACAATAAAGAAAAAACTATTTGTTTACTGCCTTGAATAAAACCTAGAATTTTCGACTGCCCAAACAATCTGTATAAGTTAGCCTAGAATTGTGTCAGATTTTAAGTAACAGAATTTTAGAGAAGAACCAATTATTAAACTTGACTAAAAACAAAATATTCCCTCCCCAAAAGAGGATTGAGCAGTTTTTAAAAATTTAGTTTCATAATCATGAATGTTAATTCATAAATTAATAAAAACTACAAAAAAAATTAAGTGTTTAATCAGACGGTAAAAGAATCATCTACAATATTGATATTTGGATCAGAATTTCTATTTATCAGAAAAAAAGAAAATATATAACATGAATAAATTCAATACTTTAACATCAATATATATTAAAATTTATGTATGAACAACTTGATTTATAATTCAACCTCGCTTAACACCGATTAAAAAAAAGAATATATTAGGCACACATACAATCATTATCAACAAGTAATAGCATTAATAAAGGTTCTCCCTTCCTCATGTAAAAAACAAAGAGAAAATATATAATGTATTTACTACAAAATAGCGATAAATATAACAAGAGAAAAGAGACAAAATGCCTTCTTTAAAAGTACAGGCTTCTAAATAAAAACTAACTACACCGACACTTTAACTTATTCTTGTCACTGACATATACAAAATGCTTGATTTTAGATACTTGTATGAAAGCTAATATTATTCCCCTTATGTTTACAGAATAGTAAGATTACTATGTCAATATTAATTCAAAACAACTTAAAATCTATCGAGATTTTGTGTTGGATACAACAATGTATACTTTCTATATAAAAACTACACTACCATTATGCTAAGTCACAAATGGTAAAAAATTTCATGCTATACTTACTCAAAAAAATCTACAAAAAATAACTTACAGTTAGAAACTATGGATCTCTACATGTGTTATGTATTTCAAATATCAATTAAACGTTGTGCAAAGAAAAAATTACAAAATTTAATGATTTTTTTTTCTTACATTATATTTGCTTGAATCATGCGTTTTTATTCCCATTTTTGAAGAGTCTAAAATATTACCAGGTATGGATTTTTTATAACTTTTTTGCCTTGTACTCCTTCTTACTGGCATGTCAAAACTAAAAACCTGAAACAATTTTTAAAAATTTAATTCTTACTTTCAAATTAATTTACAAGAAATATGAATACCAGAAATAAAAAAACACTTTGTAACAAATTTATTCTAATTTTTTTATGTTAGCATGTTAAAAACTAATATAGATCAATTTAATTTCTCAATTAAGAATTTTGAGTTTAAAAAGAAACTGTTCAATTGCAACAATTACCAACTATGATTAAATATGTATGCAAAAAACATGGTATATATTCGTACAAAATTAGCATTCTCTAAAAATCTATATAATTTTAACATTGAAGAACCATAAATATCATTGTAGTCTTAACATGAGCAATGATATCTGAAAAGAAATATTAATTTTGAAATATCAATAAAAACTTAACACAATTCTATAGAATATTTATTATCATGGCATATTTCATGTCATACAATATGAAGATCCCAAGCATCATCCTATACAGAATTTTAAAATAAAATACACTCAAGATTACACTTCTCCCCTTCAAAAATTGAGACACCTACTTAATTTCTCTTATAATTGATAGAACTTCAGTGTTAAAAATAGTACTAAATGAGCAACACATTTTGATCACAATCAAGTTTCAATAAATAACTGATTTTGATATAATAATTTGTCAGTAAAAAAAAAAAGACATGCTTTCTACAACAGTTATAAAATAAAGTTAATATAAGAATCCAATTCATGTTCCAGCCATAGATCGTGTATGTTAGACAAGAAAAATTCCGCGATTTATATTTTCTTTTAATAATTCAATTAACAGCAACTACGCTTCTCATTATTTATGCTATTTCTTGTAATTAAAATGCAACAAACAGCAATTAAGATTCAAAAACGCATACCTTACATGAAAAATAGTTTATGTTGCAGCTTTTGGTTAGTAAGCTAACATCGAAAACGAAATTATTAGCGTTATCTTATTGATCCTTAAAAAAAATTCAACATGTTAACGAAACCATGAAAGTACATTTTTACACACATTTTATATCAAAGAAATTAACTGATAATAAAATCAACGTGGATTAGTTTGCTTCCCGCCATTTCTAAAAACGACATAAGGTTAGGACTTCAATTGATACTCTTCACAATTCCTCTTTTCAACCGTTAAGAATGTTAGATACTACACATTGCAATTAATAAAATATTGAAACACAAGATTATTATATAGTTTTAAAAATTAAGAAAACTAAAGAACATCTCTACGCAGAAGTGTCAACCGAACAAAACAAGCGCCAATATTTACCTTATTAACATGCTCTTGAAAGTCGGTGACATTCTCGCCAAAAAGAACGAAAAGAAACGATTTATAGCCAATATGAGAAAGTTGAGGGTTACAGTTAGAAAATGAATCAACAACTAATTAAAGTATTGAAAACTAATAAGAATTAACTGGGGTTGAATATGGACAGAATTTAAAGTTAAACTCAATTTGTTTTCTTTAATGTCCACGCAGAATTGTATAACAGGCTATTATGTTCAAATTCGAGTAGGAATCGACAAGAACACGAAAGCATATGATCTACAGAAACTTTTTGTCCCTCACAACTTTAGTGACCAATGAAAATTGAACTGACATTAAAAGGACTTAAAATGATACAGTGAAAGAGAACATAGATATAAAGACCAAATATAAAAAAAAAAATATACTTTTATGTTTAGAAAATACTTCGAAGCCAGTCTCGGCCTCAGCCTAAATGGCTGAAGTGTTAAGATGGTGAAGGCTTTGTCTAACGGAATGGAAATAAAATACACTGGCTTCCAAAAGTTAAGATACAACATGTTTTTCGATGCTCACCAAAAATAATGGCAGTAACAATAAAATTCATAGTTTGTATGAATGATAATAACAAACTTTAAAAATTTTATGCAAAAACGATAGTTACCACTTTTATTTTATAGAAAAGAACTGATATATATGAGTGAGAGAAAAATATGCAAATATCACGCTTTCGTAATTTCTATTGTAAGTTTTGTTGATTTTTAACTATTCATTGGCTATAGTCAGTAGAAATGTTTAGGAGAAGTCGTTGGCCCGATTCGTTAAGGTGGCGGGCAGTCGGATGGAGGGAAATGGGGTTGGCACAGGCTGATGCTGCTAGACGTTCTCAATGTGTCTCGTAGTGTCGTCCAACAACTTTGCGATCAAAATCAATCCAAATATTCGGTGTCCAGAAGACATATTCCAGGTCAACCCAGAACTACAACACCTGCAAAAGACCGATCTGCAGGAGAAGAACCACTATTGTACCGCAGCTCGTTGAAGACCACTTTGTAGCATCAGGGAGAAGAAACTCCGCTACTACGGTGCGGATACGTCTTCACAATGAAGGTCTCTGCGAAAGACGACCAGTTGTGTGTGTCTCCCCCTAAGCGGATGACGGAAAAGGGCCTGCTTATGTTAGGCAAGATAACACGTTTCCTGGACCAAACAGCAATGGAGTTCTGTACTCTCCACAGAGGTGTCCAGATTCACACTGGAGAGCTATTCAAGGTATCTGCTGATCTGGAGGGAGCAACTCACCAGATACCATCAATCCATTGTTGAAATATGCAGTTATAGAGGTAGATGAATCATGGGTTGGGCAGGGATCTCACTCGGTGGTCACACTTACCCTGCATGTGTTCAATGGAGGAACTCTGACTGGTGTGAGATATAGGGAAGAGATCCTTGATCCATATGTCCACCAATATACTGGTGCTATTGGTAACGATTTCATTCTGATGGATGATAATACACAACCTCACAGAGTTGAGGTTGTTCAGGACTATCTTGAGGGTCAAGGTTTGGAGCGAATAGAATGGCCAGCTCAATTTCCAGACCTGAATCCAATAGAAGATCTTTGGGACTATTTTGGCAAATAGGTTGCGGCTTTAAATTATCATCCAAGGTCATCATTACATGAGCTGGAACAAGGCTTACTCTGTGTCTGGTCTTCGCTTCGCATTTCGGTGTCCGACAACTTAATTAACGTTATGGAAAGTCAATGCCGCCAATGTATACAAGTTAGGAGGGACACATGTCTTATTGGAACCCTTTTTTGTAATGTTTCTATAACATTTTACCACATAAAACTGTGATGTAATGTTTTCTCCAAGAATGGACTTTGCCGCCAAGAGTGTTTTTTTGTTGTTGTTGTAAATCATTTTTGCATTAAACTTATGTAACATATTTATGTATTGCTTTAAACTAAATTTTCTATGATGCATTCAATAAAAAACTGTTTAACGCACATTTCTTCAAAATTTGTTGTTTCTACATTCATTCAATTGCAAATTAGATGCAAAATACCGGTTGTACCTTAACTTTTAGAAGCTAGTGTATTACGATTAATTAAAGAAATTTATTCAATTGTTGATGATAGACCAGAACTATTTTCGGAATAATATACAGCTCTCTCTCGGTAATATGACAGATATCGGACCTAAGCGTCACTGGATTACCGAAAACGCTTGATTTATGGAAAATCACTAATAATAACGTACTTAAACAACAAAAGTTATGTATTATTGTTTAAAACTTATTACAGTTCACGTCAAGCACATAGCCAGGATTGAACATTAGATTGGGAATCGGATTTCATAGGAAGGACGAGATAAAATATACTTTAAAATCATTTCTTTTAAATCCAGAGAAATCTGGAATGAAACCTTATTTATGGATAGTATTACTCAGTTTATTAATTTAATAGAATATGGGTCTATAATACATATCAAAATAACTTACGTGTACCATTTAGAATTCTACAATTGTCTTAAATTTTTATTATTGAAAGCATCGGGTCTGAGTCACTGAACTATTAAGAAAATAATTAAATAAGATTATTTGACTGCTCCTTCAGAAAGAATTTTAGTAGGTTACAATTAATTACTTCCTTTATTGCAAGACCTTACGTATACCTAAGTCAAAGCGTCTAATTTAAAGCTCATTGTTATTGTTATAGATTAGAATAACTGTAGTCTGCGATCTCGTTTGCTTGAGAAAATTTTTTAAAACATTGTCTAAATCCAAAAATCTTGTGTTTGTGGTTTCTCAAAGGCTAGAAAAACCTGATTTGCTAATCCCAGACGAGTCATAGATAATCTTTGTAGTCTATTTATGGCAGTTAACGTTGAAAATATGGATTCATCTGTTGTTGCACTGAATCTAAATGGTAATACAGTTACAAGTAATTCATCTGTCTTCTTGAACATTTCGTTTTTTTGTACAAAATATCCATTTCATTTTTGTAACGTTTTTGAATGTCTTTAACTCTGACCTTCTTCTTTGCTTGGAACAGATCTACCTAAATTTTCAAAAGGCTGAAGATTTTCTGTATCTTGAGTACTTCTGCACTCTCACAATACCCAGTAAAGATCTTCATTTTCAAAGAAATTCTCATCTAACTGAAGTTCCCAGTTTCGTAGAAAATTTTCTTTAGATGTTATGACTCAGAACTTTTTTATGAAATGTGTGGCAACAAACTATAGTAAATGCAATTAGTATTCTCACTTGTCTATCTAGGTTATGGTAGTAGGTCTTAAGTTTTCTTCATCAGATGAGAGTGATACTCTTCTCTTCGAATCTCGCTGATTCTTGTTTCACACATTTAATAATTACCAATGCCTTACTTTGGCTTATAGTCTGCGATTAATTTGCACTAAATGATCGTCATCATCTTTTTATTAGTGCAAGAATTTTTGGGTTGAAAATTAATAGAAAATGAATCTAAAGTGACATCATCGCAGTCAAACCTTTTTTCTGTGTCTTCTACATTAAAATGCTCTCTTTTTTGGTTCTAAGTATTCCTTCATAGCATGACAAAAGTACTTTTGCATTTGTTAGGTAGGCACTCCAACGCTATTCCAGAAGACTCACTATGGTTTTGCTTTCATATAATGATGCAATTTTTCCTTGTTGGAAAAAATTCTTATAACGCTTCACATCGATCAAAAAAAATTCTTTCTTTAGCTACTTCAAGCACTGTTTAACATCTATTAAGTGCAATATGTTATTATAACAGTGATTATAAGGAGCATTTCTCTTCTGAATTTCTCTTTTTCGAGTAGCGACTGCTTCTTTCTTCCCGTTCATTACGCTAAAACCACCAAAACATTGACTTATAAGATGGGAAGTATCCAACCCATTTTCAAGCATTACATTAATTTTAGCATCAGTAAAAGATTTAGTATACAATATTTTATTGTTACTGTATAAGGAAAAGTCTTTAACACTTCCATTCTTAACACAGCAAATAAAAGTTGCAATTGTTTCCTATTCCTACGTTTTGCCCCATAATTCAGGAGGGTAAGCCAAGGCCCATCTGCACCTTTTATTTCTTTAGCTATCTTTTCTCTCAAAGTCATCCATAATTTCAATAGTGTCCCTTAGTACGTCAGAGGATATGTTGCATTCTTAGGGATAAGTATTAAACATTCCTAAGAGATTTTATCATTCTTTAACATGCATTCAAAAAATTTACGAATAAACCTCTCTCATACTATTCTTTTATATTTATTTTTTGTTTAATTTAACCGAAGAGATAGCTCATTGGCTGCTAAAATCTGCATCACTTCCATTATTGACTTACAATACTAGTAATGATATTTTTCAGTAGTCGTTTCATTTATTAATGTTGACACCGAAGTAAAGGTTACTAAACGAGTATTTCGATCCTTGCATATTGATTTGACACGGATAAGAGTTTTCAACATTTCAAGTTTGGGAAATCCTTTCTTGGTATCTAAGTAATTTTTTCAGTTTTTTGAATCCTATTTCCACATAAATAATTTCCTTTTATACCATAAGCCTGAAATTGCATGCATTCATAACAAAATGCAGCATTTTTTAAAACAGAGTACTACAACCGTTTAAACCATCCATGTTGAGAATTAAGCCTATTTCTTTGTTTAGATCAAATTGCTATGAACTTGCTACGAAATTGATGTCAGGCTACAATTAGATCGTCCTGCCATTCCTCTGTTTTCTTTAACCAAAAATTTAGCTTGGCCTCCCTCTGGTTACAGACCTGGTTCCCGCCAATAATAAATCAAACAAACGGAATAATTTAAACTGCAGAAAATTTATTGTTTTATATTGATAGCCTACATTATTATTTTGAAATAGAAGGCATAAAATAATACCTGTAAGAATTGTCTACCTTTGTAAAAACACCGGATTACTGGCAGAGCGCCGGAAATATGAAGTACCGAATTATAAATGCAGTAGATAATTAGATTATTTAGTAAAAGAAAAAATATATGAAGAACTCTTCAACATATGGATAACTTCTTTCAAAAGAATCTCTAGCAATTTCTTGGCACAATGAGGGGGAGGTTGATCACCTAAAAAATTTGAAAAGAATGTTGAGAATTAAAAATTATGTTGAATCAGCTTACCTCTTCGTCAATAAATTATTTTCAGGAATACAAATATTCAGTTATTTTATTGAATTTTTCTCTTATAGTTTTTATAAATAAAAATTCTTGTGCATTATGCACTGGAACTGGAAAAGCTGATTTAAATGTAGTTTTGGATTTAATTGATTTAAAATCAACTCTAACATAGTTTCAGTTATTTATTTAAACGCTAGTGAGAGACTTATTGAGGTATCAGAATACAAGTAAATCAAGCATAGAAAATTATACGAATTCTAGAAGCTAACTGGACTTAATATCAATTTTAAAAATTAAAATTAGGTTCCGATTTCCTTATCTCGATTTTCTACTGAGAAAACTATGCAAAGCAATATACTAAGATATACTCTGATAAATTGACGGTGACTTTTTAAATGAACCTCTTAGAATATTAAATCAACTTTTTTTATGTTACAAATTATAACACAACATACTATAGAAATTTCCTTTTAATTATTTTTTATTACAAACAAAATAATCAATATTTCTATACGAGAAAAATATATTCTTTCGCGAAATTTATCAAAAATCTTTTAAACAAAGTGCATTATCAATAAAATGTAAAAAGGGAAAAGCTTTTTAAAAATTTGAAAATGCAAATCGTTAATTTTTTTTACTAATAACGTTAGAAATGATATTTAAAACTTCAAAAGAGTTTTAAATTTTGATACAAAATTATAAAGATGAATGGGAATTTGAATACAACTTTTACAAATAGTAATCAAATTATTTCAAGTTACAAAAAAATATAAGCCAATGCAGAATATGGATGACACATCTTTATATAATTTCAGCAAGTGTGTCTGGCTGAACGTTTAACATCTTGTTTCTTAAAAATATTTTTCAAGGATATCATAAAGAATGTTAAGCTCAGCCATTTCATGCTTACTTATAATTTCTTAATAGTATTTTCTGTAAATGAAAATTTTCAAGTGATAGAAAAAGTTGTCATAGCTTATGAATTTTACAAAACTAGAAAAAAAAAAAAAAGATTCTTCAACGAAATGGCAGTACAATTAATGACTTTTTCTTAAAAATTTTTTTTCTTGCAATCATACATGCAAAATTTTCAAAAATAATAATTTTCGCAAAGTAAAGAATATTATTTTACATTACTATGCAAAACATTTTCTAAGAAGTTTAATCACAACTGAGAAAATATGAAGTTTAGAATTGAAATGATTTTAATGCTGAAATAGTATTTTATTGATGATGAGGTATAGATATTTACGTAACAATATTGCTAAATCCCCTCGTTAAATGACAGCAAATGCTGCTTTTTAATTTACCAAAATCCGGCTACCGTTTGAAAATGCGAATGAGGCGTGGCTGGTTGTACGTGACAATTCTCTACACCAGGGGTCGGCAAAGTGGTCTATATCGACCCCCAGGGATCGATATGGTATAATTAGGGATCGATCCGATCTAGGGGGTCGATGAATGAATACCAATGTTATTCAATCACAAATTTATAGGCAGCAACATAGTATATATATTTTTCGTTTGGAGTCCCATTTGTAATTACATTATAGTAAGCAAAGTTTTTGTAATATATTACAGCTTATTTAATTTCTCATTTTTTCTCATCTCATCGCATATTTTTCAAAATAATTATTTATCTTTTTTTACCGTTTAAAGTATGCGTGTTTCATGGTGGGTTCTCATTCTCAGACTTGTGAGAAATGGTTCTTGCACCGTTTTGTTACAAGATAGCCCAAATTAATGCACAACCTCTTAAATCATGACTGTTTGATTAGCTTTGAGAGGAAAATGATGACTATGAAACCAATTATTATTACACACCGAAATACGATAGTTTTCAAGAGGTGTATGTTTACAAAAGCTTGTTGAATTGTTTAAACAGTTACAGAATTTCTTACTGAAATTAATCCAGACTAAAGTGACGAATTGCAAAAAAATAAAGATAATATTTCTTATTTGACTGATGTATTTGCTAAGTTCAATGATATTCAAACACTTCACCAAGGAAAAGATATTACATCAATTCAAGCACGAACAATTATTTTAAGCTTTCAAGATAAATTAAACATGTTTAAGTCTTCATTGTTACGTGAGGATTTTCAATACTTTTGAAATTTACGATAATTGGATATAACCGACTTAAAATTGGAAATACATACAAATCATCTCCAAAAATTAAGCGATGATTTTTAATTATGCTTTGGGGATATTAAAAATGTAGATATCCCAGAATGGATTATCGTGCCTCTTTCTGCTCAAGTTGAAAATAACGACAGTCATTTGCAAGTTAAAGTTATTGAATTATTAGATGACCTTGAAGAAAAGATGCATTTTAATGATTTAACTGTGAGTAAATTTTGCTCAAATATAAATATTACGCAAAAATATCCAAAACTTGTAATTCGGCATTTCCAGGCAAAATTTGTAATACGGTTCATGTATGGTTGAATCTGGCTTCAGTCATGTTAATTCTATTTTAACGAAGAAGAGAAATAAATGGAATACGGAGCTGCAAGGTGAAGTAAGACTGAAATTAATAATTTTTGAACTAATTATTGCTAATTTAGCCAAGAGTCATCTCGCACATCCTTCTCATTGAATTATATAAAAATTTGATTTTGTAAAAATCCAAAAGAGAAAAAAAAACCTGAGCTGTTTCTTAAATGATTTAATTTATTTAAGAAACAGGTGAGTGTTTTTTCTTTTGTGATTATTTTGTATAAAGAGGGTCGATAAGAGAATTTTAAAATTTTTAGGGGTCGATGATCAAAAAAGTTTGGCGGCGCCTGCTCTACACCATATGCGTGACTACACGATGTTATGTGCTAAGCAAGTACCATAAACTCTTAATAATATCATAATGGGAATCAGCAAATCATCTGTCCATACTTTTTTTTGGAAGAAGTGGGAGGTGAGGGTTGTTAAAGAATACATTTATTAATTCATCGTTGTATGATATTTCTGTAAATCTAATTCAATCTTGTTTATTTAAGATGTCCACATGCCATTTTGTGGTGTTTGAAACACCCGTTTTCTATATTCAGTTTATTAACATATGCAAGTTATGAATATTCAAAGATTCATACAGTATTATTCTGTGTATGAAAATTTACCTCTCCTCAACACGTCTGAAATATAGTTTGGAATAATAGTCTAAGTTCTTTCCTACCAACTCACTCGAATTCAAATGAGAAATATCATCGATGTTGAGGGTTCGAATGGAAAATCCCAGTCCCTTCTATATGGTCTTATTCCAAATGGGATCTTTATTCAAAGTCGGTCTGCTACAGATGTTCATCCACCAACAACCAACTACTAATCTTAATATTCAATTCTTTGTCACCTATATATGCATCTGCTCAAATCTATTCATTACACTTCTTATCTTCAATTATATCTGCATAAGTCACGTTTTATTGTATTGGAGAGAACTGTTTCATTTTAAAACAGTGGAGGCAATAAGGTATTAGAAGTGAAAGAGCAAAAAATTTATAGACGTTTAAAATTAACGGTGAGGGAGGGAGAGGAGTATAAAAAAGATAGAGAGAGACGAATTCAAAATTTAAAAATTTTGCTATAAAATAGTAAGTTTCTGGCGCTTTTTGAGCAAATTTCGACATAGAAGTAAAAGTCGACAAATTCATACCAACTTTACAGTAGTATAGTTTTAATCTTCTATATATATATAAGCGAAATACCACTGACTGACTCATCATGATATCTCCAAGACTATACCACCGATTGACTTGAAATTTGGTATAGTTACTCATTTTGCGATGTAGGCGCTCACTAAGAACGGATTTTACGGAATTCTTATCCCAAAAGTGATTTTCATCCGTTAATCTTTTCTTATCCATAAATTATGTCATTTTTGGCGACTTTATCGCCAAAAATGACATGACCGACGCCAAACGGAATATATTTTTTTTTATACGTATTCTGTGCATTGCTACCAATTAAGTTTACTTGGCGGGATTTGCTCGTGCGAAATGGAAATAATTTAATATTGAGGAACTGATGGTGGATTTATCACCAAATATCTTCCACCGCCAAGTCGAAGCATTTCAATGACCTTGCATTGTGAATTTTAAATAGCTATAATATGGTAACCCCAGCTGATTTCTGTCCGTTTTGCTGAGAAAACGATATTTTTTTATTGTTGTGGAACCTAGACGTATGTTTTAAATTTATGAGAAAAGTATTTTATTATTAATAAGGATTGATAAAGTACATTTGTAAATCTAAACGCAATCTTACGAAGATATTGAAGTTGGCTTTTAACAAATAAATAATAACGGTATGTTATTCATGTCATTGATAAAAAAAAAATAAGTAGCTATCAAAATATTTATTTCGATGTGCGCAATAATTGTAACCTAATGTTTATGCAAAAGGTTTTTTTTCTGTATTTTGTTTATTTTTAGTTTTTGGTTTCTAGAAAATAAATGTTTTTGATTTTTTAAAATGGCCGAATATTTTATCGTTATCAGAATACAGAATTATTTTTAATGCTATGATTTTTTAAGAGCTATTCTGTCTTATTCAATTGCAATTCCAGATATGCTGCTAGCGTAATAGAGTTATCCCTTTGCAAAAAGGATAACGTAATACGGGTGACTTTTTGCTAAAATTTTTTATCATACTTCATTTTTTTGGTAGTATTTTTTGTTGAATTTTTAAATAATTTGATATTTAAAAATTAATTTCGGTTATATTTTTAACTAGAGAAGTATTTCATTGTAGGTTATTACAAATTGATTTTTCATATTTACTTTTCAGTTATAATTTTTAATAATGGATGTTGAATATATTTGGATAGATGGAATACCTACTCCTTTCAAAGTTTTTAAAATTCTTGGCAACGGAGCATGTTTATTTTCGTCTCTGTCTTTGCTGGTGTTTGGTGACATATCGATGGCGTATAAAATGAGAAATATTGTTTCTCACGTGTTTAACAACTGGGATCGGTTTAAATGCTGCATTCAAATGCTATCTGGTGCCCCTTATAATACTAACGATTTATATTTTACCGAAATGTGTAAACCAAACACGTATGAATCTATTTGCGAAATTATGGCGGCTTCAGAGTTATTTCCCTATCAGTTCGAAGTGTATCAAGGTGGCTGCCTTATAGCTTCTGTTGGGGAAACAATACAGGGGAAAAAAAGATTACGTTTTACGGGAAACTGTAATAGTAGTCATTTTGATGTTTATATTTAAATAGTTGGATTAACAAATATTAGTAAAGTTAGTCCTGATTATGATAATGTGAAACAAAATGAAGAAAATGTGTCATCTTTAGCGTTTCAGCCTCAAGAAAATGTGTCTGTGTTAGTTTCAAAGATTCAATCAATATCTAACATTGATTTTTCAAGTTAAAGTGAATCAATTATTAATGATGTAATATCTCTTCAACTAAATAAAGGTAAAAAAAGAAGAAAAAGATTCACAAATTCAATTAGATATAAACAAGTAAGACAAGCTGCTACAAAATATACTCATAATAAGTCATCCTGAAGTACGTAGAGCAGCTGTAAGAAAATACTTTTCTAATAACCCCCATGTTAATCAGGCAGCTGTAATTAAATACACTGAAAAAAGATCAAAAGTTAAATTAGTGCCATGGACTTCCAAAAATTTGTCTGGTTTTAAATATGAAATATATATTGACTATTCAAATAATAAAATTGTCAGTATCGGAAAACGTTTGCCCTGTTCGAGGTGCCGTGCTTTAAAATGGATAGAAGAACCTCCAGGAATGTGCTGCAGTGGTGGTCAAATCCAGCTTCCTGCTATTAGATCCTACCCTGAACCTTTGCATGGTCTTCTTAGCCATAAGGATCAGCTTTCAGAACATTTTCTTTCTACAATTCGTAAGTATAATGGATGTTTTCAGATGACGTCATTCGGAGCAAAAGAATTGAAGGAAGGAAATTTTATGCCAACATTTAAAGTCCACGGGCAGGTATACCACAGGATAGGTAGCCTATTGGCTGAGCCTCCTCAACAACCTTCTTTTCTTCAGCTTTACTTTCTCTGTGATGATGAACGTGAAAAACACATTCATTGTGGTATTTTCCCAGGTGTTAAGCCAGAATTAGCCAATTACAAAAGGCGCTACATGAACATAACAGGTATATTCACGATTTCAAAGCTGCTGTTGATTCAGTTCCTAAAGACCAAAAGGAGTTCAAGGTTATAATTAATGCCGATAAAAAACCATCTGGAGAACACAAAGGTCGTTTCAATGCTCTAATTTTCTTGATATTTTATGTATAGGTT